>CALNVZ010001586.1:0-10134 GCA_940671915.1 Paracentrotus lividus
AACATCATACTTCGATGATTCATCAAAACGTTGCTATTATGGTTTGACCAACAACGCAACGATACATGGAAGAAATGAGCACATACAAAAACATCAATGGAATTAAATTGTATTATGGAAGATGAAATATCACACATCAGGCCCGTAACTAGGGTGTTCTGGGGTTCGAACGAACCCCCCCCCCCCCCCGCTGGCGAGCAAAAGTCCGCTTGACACCAAAAAAAAAAGCCAAAGGCAGAAACATTTTTGAAACACTACCCCTACATTATGTCCTCATGATTATATTATAGACATTAATTGCATAATGTATATTCCATAAATAAAATAAATCTACCACAATATTACAATGTTGCTAATATTGTGAAGCTATTCCAATGTAAATGTTTAAACCACGATATATTTAAACTATGATGCTTCAAAACATGAAATCGCGAAATATTAACCCGGATTTCATGAACTTCCGTTTATAGTTTAATCCCTGATAGCAGACACTGGTCATAATGACGTCATAAATTGGTCGTAAACTGGTAAAACTGGTCGTAAACTGACAAACGATATGATATGACCACATTATGACGTGATTTTGACGTCATTTATTGACCAATATAGACAATTTAATGTGCATTATTTATATGACCAGATTATGACGTGAATATGACGTCATGTATTGACCAATCTACGACGAGCTAATTTACAATTATATGACCAGATAATAACGTAATTATGACGTCATTTATTGACCAATCTACGACGGTAAATTTGAAATTTTGTATGACCAGATTATGACGTAATTATGACGTTATTTATTGACCAATCTATGACGAGTAAATTTGAAATTTTGTATGACCAGATTATGACGTAATTATGACGTCATTTATTGACCAATCTTCGACGAGTAAATTTGCAATATTTATATGACCAGATTATGACGTGACTATGACGTCATGTATACCAATCTACGACGAGCTAATTTACAATTTATATGACCAGATTATAACGTAATTATGACGTCATTTATTGACCAATCTACGACGAGTAAATTTGAAATTTTGTATGACCAGATTATGATGTAATTATTACGTCATTTATTGACCAATCTTCGATGAGTAAATTTGCAATTTAATATGACCACATTATGACGTGATTTTGACTTCATTTCTTGACCAATCTACGACAATCTAATATGCATTTTTGATATGACCAGATAATGACGTGACTATGACGTCATGTATTGACCAATCTACGACGAGCTAATTTACAATTATATATGACCAGATAACGTAATTTTGACCCGTTGAACCAATTACTGGACCATTTGACACCAGATAAAACAAGTGGTGATTTGCCTCCGGCCAATTTGCTTCATTGAGACCCATTGATTAATAAAGCAAACAGGCGAAGAGGAAGCCCAATTACATATGCCTGAGCGCCCCCTCCCCAAAAGGAGATATTAATATATAATATATATATATATTTTGGGACCTTATTTTTGGAGTCAAATGATATTCACCAAAAGGTAATATATGAACCCATCAACATAAAAAGTATATTAATTGTATCAGTAGCCCCCCCAAAAAAAAAAAAAATAAAAATAAATAATGAATGAAAATAAAAATGAATAAATAAATAAATAAATTACTCACCCTCTTCCTGCGCATATTTCATACCGGTATATTTTGCATTTTTCCTTTTATTTTTCATTTTTTTAAATTTTTATTATTTTTTGGGGGGGGAGGGGGGGCGGGGGAGAGCCCCATCATAAATAGTGATAAGCAGTTGCTATATAAGAGGGCTGTAGGATGACATACTGCTTTGAACTTCATATAGGGGCAATATTATTCATTTAAGCACTCTCCCGCTCCTCCCCTCCAAAAAAAGAATAATAATAAATAAATAAAATAAATAAATAAAAATAATAAAATAAATCAACAGCAACTATTAATCTACAATCATGTTTAGCAACACTATAGGGTCATATGGGGATAAATTTCGGTAAATACTTTTAATATATTAGCACCACGCCATACTCAATATTTTTAATTCTTGTTAGGAGTTGATTGATGGGATAAAGTTTGCAAACCCCAACCACAACACTGCAATTAATTGGTCTGAATAACAGACTGTACAGTATGCACAAGGTTAATTTGCGCCATGCGCAGTGCAGATGTGTGCACACACACTAGATTTTGAATTTCGTGTTGGAGGGCAGTGCTATTGCTACGTAAATAGAATGATAAATAGAGTAAAAATCACTCACTTCAGTATGTCACCTTTTGTAAGGTAAGAAATCCGTAGTATTCAACTAATTCTTGTAGCATTTTTATCTGTGAAATCGCATATATCATGATTTTATCTTGTCAAATTGCTGTTCAAAATTTCTTCTGCAGTGCAGCCAGTGTGACATTGTGAATGTGAATTCAGTGTGAACCCATATACCTAAATCTGCGTTAGTGTTTGCGTTGACACGCACGTGAGCAACGATTGTGTAGATGGGGGGTTGGTTGTCCGGACGCGTCGCTGTCCGGACACTTAACAAAATTAATCTTGCTTGTTTGTCTCAGGATTAAGCCAAATAATGCTTATCTTCATCTGTAAATATTTTCTAACATTTGTTCCAAATACTACAAAAAGATTGCTTGTAATTGTCTCAAAAGTCAAATGGCTAGTCAAAATCATTTGTCCAGACACACAACTGTCCGGGCTACAATAACTGGTATATTCCATAAGATTACCCTCAGTTGCCCTAATACATTTGTTCAAGAGAGTACATCTACCATATTATGTTAACAATATGAAATCTGTGGAAATTTGAGCCAAAATAAGTAATTTCGAATTTAGTTTGATGATGAACATGATGAAAAGTTCTAACGTTCTACTTACAGAAGTTAGATCTAGATCTACGACTCACGACGGATATAGTTTGCAGATCCTCCGAGAACAGCGGAGGCAGTAAGAAGAAGAAGTAGTGTGGGCATTAATGTGAACTTGATAATTAAACTGAAGAGTGTTTAATTCTGACATATTATTTTTTTTTTCTTCAGATTTGTAAACAGTGAAGAAAAATGATGGAGGCTTTCCACCATAATAGGAGCAACCATACTACCACCCCTGGCTAGTTCATGCATGTGGAGCTTCCATAAGTCACTTCAAGATTTAATTTAGCGATAAAAACTGATAAAATCTGCCACAAAAGTGAGATAAAAATCGGGAGCTCCGAAAAGTGCGACCACTCGCACCAACGACCTGTTTCGTGATCCCTAAGCAGTGTAGTGAATTAATTGTGACATGCTCATGTCATTGAAGAATGAAGGTTTGTAATTCAATCAAATCATTTTATTATTCTTTTCAGAGTCCAATAAAGAAATAACCTAATTGAAATATGTGTCATTATAATGATAGAAATCAAGGAAAAAAACCAGCAAAAGTAAAAATACCACAAACTGAAATCAATAATCTGATAAGTATGGATCATGGCTTCAATCAATCTGGTATAAATGTCTCATCACAATGACATAATTCGCAATACTTGTTGAATATTAATCATAATTACATCATTCAATAACCATTGGCCCATGACTGCTATTTAGTTGTGTTGGTTCTGTTATGATTCAACTTAAAATATTTATCAAATTTCCTTTCATGTGATATTCATGAAAGGGTATTATACCAATAGAACAAATTGATTAATGGCATGAATCACTGTAGCAATTAGAAAGACTTAAGTTCATTATTTAATAGAATACTATAATATTCTTATTAACAGTTTTTAACTTGTACTAGTAGCTCTTTATGTGGAAAGAATCTGTAAGCAATTAATCTATTTTAATACATAGTACTGTACATATTAAAACAGATTATCCATACATTAGGAGGACTGCTTATTTGACTTTAAATCATTTTGTTATTTTTTAACCTTATTTATCCATTTATTTTCTTCTCATATTCTCAAAATGACCTTCATAGTCTTCTGGTAGAAAAGGAAGAATATTCTCCACCAGATGTAGCTACATGTGCAATTGATTTCTTGGCCACAAATCAACAAGAGTGAGTGAAATGTATTATTTATCATTGTTATTTGTAGGCCTAGTATTTACTGCAATATGATCGGGTCATTCAAAACACACTTTGGTATTTTAATGAGTGTAACACAAATGTAGTTTAATGACTGGAAAAACGCTTCAACAAATGTTTACATTTAAAGTTCCCTGTGTTTAATAGAATCTGCACATTATTTAATGATTGAAGTTCTAAAGAAGGACATTTCGGTATATGCAGTAAAGTTATGAATTTACAAAGCATGTTTAGGAACAAGACACTCACTTGCAAAGTCGCATTTATGGTCACGTAGACAGGTAGGTTACACATTTTATTCAAACAGAGTTAAACTACATGTAGAAGTGCTTTTTTTTTCAGAAGTAAACCGTTCATCTTGATAGGTAAAGAGCAAATGATTGAAATGTTTTGAATGAAATCATATGGGTAGAATTAGAAAAACAATACAATGAAAAACTATCCAATTCATTTGTCTATTCTTTTTTTTTTTGTTTCTCAGCGCAGACTATCATTTGAAGTAGCAGACAGGTACCCCCCCTTCCACACACACACACACTGCCTGGATTTGCCACTGAATGAGAACATGCCAATACACTACCGGTAGTACACAAAGGTGTCATACAGTGGGGACTACAGCATTTACAAGCTAAATCTACACTGTACTCATTATGTCGAGATAAACTGTTTTGCTTACATGATGGATGCGATTCGCAATGCACCAGTGCCTACAAATGTTCCTTCACTACACTCATTTCTTGGGTTTGCTTCTGTACTACGTCCAAATTTCTGCCAAACCTCTACTGTGACCGCACCACTTCGAGCATTGACACTACAAAGGTGTTCCCTTCGTTTGGACTCCTGAAGCAGACAAAGCGTGCATCGACATTGAGGATTGGATAATCTATCCAGTAATCGTTACTACAGACGCGTCAGCATACAGGCTGGTCATAGTTCTACTCAGGTGTAAAGATGAGGCAAATTTCTGGTCGCATTCGCATCGCATTCTTGGCAGTACTGAGTGAATCTACTCAGTTGGTCGAGAAAAGAGGCTCTATTGTACCGCTGGGCCTGTGAGAAATGGTTTCAGTACATCAGGGACAACATTAATGTGTACGTACACAATGTACGTCGTCAGTCTTTACAACCGTGTTGTCGGCAAGAGGGTCTGGCACCAGACTAATGCGAATCGCAGAATAGGCACACGTATGATGAGGTTCAACTACGCTGTAGAGTACATACAGTACCGCTGCCGACGCACTTACCATGTTCATACATTGAGGAGATCGTGATTATGACGAGGAAGTCATTATTCATTATTATTATTACGCTGTAGAGTACATACAGTACCGCTGCCGACGCACTTACCATGTTTCATACATTGAGATCGGGATTATGAAAAGGAAGTCATTATTCAGAGTAATAGTATTAATGCAATTTTTGCAAATGCTTCAGTCATAAAATCTGAGCTTTAGCAGGCAACCGCAAGATGGATTCAACGCTACAGCATGTGATTTCATACATGTATGTTCCCAATGGTGGTTCAAAGAATGATACAGATAATGACATGAATTCATTCTACGTAATTCGGCAATGCAAAGATATTTGTGCTTGATTCATGCCTATTTCGGGGGCGACAGAGTGGTTATTCCTTTTCGCGTATCAGTCAAATTGATCATCCATTGCATACTTCATTATTATTATTTTTTTTTTTGAAAAAATGAATCGAGTATATAATTCCAGCTTAGTGTTCTCATTTTCAATCATGGTCTGTATTTTATGAACATTAAAGTCATGTATAGTTTTTGAGTGAGAACATATTTTTGTTACTTCCATAGCAGAACAATAAATATGAATTAATTACCCTCCAAATTTAACCTCTGTGTTTCAAATTTATTGTTATAATCCACTCTAAGGACCTGAATTAGCAACAAAACTGTGTAAATCGAATTTGTTTCTGGGTCCGTTCCTAAACAGATGATCACACTGGGGAGAGTGCAATGCTGCAGTTGGTTTGTGTGCAAAGTTATGCTTTTGATTACGACTGATACACACAGAAGCCCACATTGCCATACCAGCAGCAGTGGTTGCCAATGCCAGAGTTCGGAGTGAGAGTGAAGGAAGTATGGCTCATTTTGATGAATATCTCCCATGTTTATGCTAACTATAACATTATCATGAAAAGACATGCATGGCACATGGTTATATTACTTGATCATGTATTGATGTGTTTGGGACAATATTTAGGCAAGTTGGAGTAAGCTTTTAAAATGCAATTTTCTCTACAAACAACTATATTTGGGCTTTAAAGTGTGGAGTACAGGAATTATTGATTTGTTTTATTTAACTCCACAGTGTCTTAGATTTTTTTTTTTTTTTTTTTTTTGTTCTTGCGTGTCGTTTGTTTACCTGGCTCATAATGCATTACTGAAGCTATTATTTCTTTGTCTGTCTGTCAAAATTTTTATGTACAGTATACTCCAACTATTACAAGCACCAAAACACAATGTGACTCCGTTTGATGAGGCTATTCTAGTCTGAATGACAAAAATGTACCATGAGTATTATGTGCATTGCTTGAGTCTCGAGATAGTTTCATTATAAAGAGCTGGAATGTACATAGTATCTTGGTGATTTTTTTACTCTGCTTTTTTCATGATACCTTGCCATATTTAACCAACAGTATTATTATATGTTACACGTATATCCACACCAAAGTTTATTGAGTACTTTCAGCATTATGTAATACATGTAAGGCATTTTTCTTGTGTATTTATTACTTCTTTTTTCAACAAAGCAAATTCCTGGTTCAAAATCAAAATATGCACATGTGAGTCTATGTGCCTATGTTGTTTCCCTATATTAGGTATCTATGATCACAAGTTATTAGGCTCTGTCCAAGTACCCTCATTATAATGGGATTGGACTGTATTTGTTCATTCTTATGAGCCGTATCTTACTTAAGACATTCTGTATTTTAACTGGCTCATTTGTTAATTTTTTTTTTAAAACCTTTATAATTATTAATATAAATGCTTTTATTTGTTTGTTTTTTGTTTGTTTTTTTTAAAGCATGAGCTATGTTATTTGCCAAAATCTTTTTACTCTTGCATTTTCATATATATGTTTATATGCGCCTATACAGGGTAAGCCATATGTATTGTCTTTCCTTTATTTAGTTTTGTATGATACTTGAACGCAGTATTGTATTGGGGCAGTTCCAAGCAAAAGAGGACATGGAGTTGAAATTTTATGTGTCCGCTGTGCTTTGAAAATTGCAATTAGGATCTCAAATTACCACAAGGCTTCTTTACAATACAACCAAATCATTTAAGTTTTAAAAATTTGCGATTCAGTATTCTTGCGCTGATATTATTTGATCAAACCCAAATTTGCACGTTATGGGACTATGGGCTTTAATAATGCCTACTAATTTCTTATATCTCGTCACTTTTTGCAAATTTTTTTAGCCTTAATGTAATTGTCATGGTCTACCCAACAAACTTTGGTATTAAATATTTCTTTTATAGATGCATTTCTCCTCACGAAACAAGACCGGAAACCAGACGTCACTCCGTAACCCGGACAAGGGTCAAGTTTTAAGTTCATAATTAACAAAATATTTCAACCAATTTTTCATGCAAGGTGGCATATTTATACTAGAATAATATATATCCAATCAAAACTCAAAATTGTGATAGCCATTTAAATTCACAGAGTTTTAAGCAATATGTTTTCTGCTCAATTGCATGTCCATTTTGCTCACTCCGTGACCATGATTATGAATATTCATATCTCATTAATTTGAAGAGGATCACTATTAAAAAAAAATTATCATTTTGCAAAGAGGGTACCATCAGCTTGTCTGAACCATCTTGTAAATGCTTCTTGAATGTCACTCCGTTACCTTGGAACTGCCCATTGAGTAGATCCCATTTATGAAAACTATCTATTTTTTTTTTAATAGGTTTTTTTTTAATTTCGTATTTTTAGCTCTTTATTTTTTTATTACACTACAATTGTAATAAGCAATATTTTATGTTTTTATATATCTATTCTACAGTTAGCAACAAATATCACCATCGTCTAGCTGATTTCATTACATAAAATCAAAAATTAATTTTTGTACCAATGGATGTATGTTTTCATCCAATGTGAGCATGTTAATCATAAAATTATTGTAGCTCAGGTATTTCTTGTTATATCTGATTTATACATGTACTTATACTGGTTATGCCATAAACCTTGTCTCAATGGTTAGTTTTGTCATTTTGATTCGGGATTCTTATTGACAACTTGACCCATAATTTCTTGGGACATCAGTATTATATACATTTACATCGTGATAATTCAAGCTGATATCTACATATATATTACATGTACTATAATTAATAATATATTATATAACCAGATATTTTCTTTTTAACTTGTTATTCCTTTGACTCAATACTTATGATTGCCAAAAACATTATTTCAAAGGATTTTCTTTTGGGGGTGGGGGGGGGTTGAAGGTGGTTTGTTTTGTTTATTTATTTGTTTTTTTTTTATTGAAATATAATTTTTGCCCAGTTATGCATCTAGTATGTATTAAATCCTGTAATATGAGTTCCTAATTTTAATTGCTGTCTATTACATTTTCACATTTATGTGCACATTGTGAGAGTGTTTTGTTCGTTGAAAGTGCTTGGTTCCTGCAAGTCTACCTTGCTTAAGCCGAAATCATTTGAACTAAAACAATAGTATATCAACGTAATTTGTGATTCTTGTCATTTGGGCGACCAAGCGTCAATTCATTTACTGCAATATCATGTCATATCAATCTTTAAAGAATCAAACGTTGTATTATTAAAAATAAGACTTCTTTTAGAGCACGTTGGATGACTTGATTATGACGTCCTGTTACTTGCGTCAGAAGTATTTATTATAGACGTCGTAAGACGGGTCATCGTCGACCAAAAAAAGACGTCTTAATCGACATCAATTTATGGACCATGCTAAAGACGTCTGCGTTGTGTGCAAGTTGTCGTCATTAAGGACGTCAATTTCTGACGTCAAAAGACGTGAGGCAAGTTAAGGAAAAAGACGTAAGTAGGACGTTATTTTTACCAGTTTTTTGCTATCAGGATATGTCATATGAGACGTCCGTATAGACGTCATTGTCGACTCCAAAAAAAGGAGTCATAATCATGTCATTATTGACCATCTAAAGACGTCTTGCGGTTGGTGCAAGCTTGTCGTCATAAAGACGTCAATTTCTGGACGTCAAAAAGACGTGAGGGAAGGAAAAAAAATACCGTAATATGACGTTATTTTTTACGCAGTTTTTTGCTATCAGGAATGTCATAAAGACGTCGTTAAGACGTCATATGTCGACCAAAAAAAGAACGTATAATCACGTCAATTTATGACCATTCTAAAGACGTCTTGCGTTTGAGTGCAAGTTGTCGTCATAAACAGACGATCAATTTTTACGTCAAAAGACGTAGGCATAGGAAGGAAAAAAGACGTAATATTGACGTTATTTTTACCAGTTTTTGCTATCAGCGGATCACTAAGGTATACCTTAAACAGTGATATTTCTACACGTCAACTCAAACAATATCTAACAGATTTCAAAACTTCCATTTACGATTAATTCAGAAGGTACCTTCCGCGGCTTAAATTAGTTTCACATTTAATGTCTCAAAATAAACTGGTTGATAGTAAACGATACTCATCACGCGACGCGACTGGTTTCAGTCATGTAACCGCACGATTCTCTGTCCGATTTGTCTTATTCGAAAACCTACGTTAGTGCCCCTGGATCTCTGAAGTGGCAGTCAAATGTCTGGGAATTGATATTTTTATGGTGGCCCTGATATGGTGGCCCTGAAGTACGCTGCACAAGAAGAGACATATATACGGTCAATGCCGTACCATTTTGTTAACAATGTTAGCAATGTCCTAAAATATAGAACACCGTGCTGTGAACTTACAGTGACCTTGAATAAAACTCTTCACAGTGCATCTAAAGCCGAAGATTTAACATGTTTGATTGCGTATCGCACTTTCACGGCCGAAAGCACGCTATCGAAAAGGAGCATG
>CALNVZ010001589.1:0-20758 GCA_940671915.1 Paracentrotus lividus
CACTGATTCGGCGGCTACTCACCAATTACCTCAAATCACTTGAATTTTACAGGAGATGTTTCTTTATGATATTCATGAAAGGGAACTAGGAAGTGGAAGCTAAATGGGGACTATAGATAATGAGGTAGTCCTGAGTTTCCCAGTATTAAGCCTAGAAAAGTGACATGATTAAAGGGCGACCGGAATGAACAAAAAACTTAACTATTTTACAAAAATGATTTGGTAACCGCCTTCAAGTGGGTGGCGCTTACTTTTTTTACTCTGACAATTTACCTCTAAATCACTTGAAATCTTTACAGAGTGCTTCTCTTGAATATTTTTCTGAAGGGGAACTAGGGGTGGAAAATAAGGGTAAATCACGTCAGTCCTAGTCAGTAATAAAGCCTGAAAAAGGGTGTTCATGATTAAGAGCCGAACAAGTTAACCAAAAATTGAAATTTTACAAAAATGCATGGGTACTAGGCCCCCACTTTCAAGTGGGTGGACGCTAACTCCAATTTAACAGTCTAAATCATTGAAATCTATACAGTCAGATGTTCTTTATGAATATTACTGAAGGGACACTAGGTGGTGGACCTAAATTGGGGTAAGATATGTAGTCCTGGAGCCAGTATTAAGCTACACGAAAAAGATGTGTAATATTAACGGCCGGAGCAATAACAGAAAAAATTTGATATTGTTAACATAAAAAAATAATGGTAAATCCCCCATATCAAAGTGGGGGTGAGACGCATTATTCTTTCACATACTCTAAATCATTCGATAACAGGTTACATGTCTTGTATGATATTCTGAAGGGAACTAGGGTGGACAAATGGGCATGCAAATAGTATCTGAGGCCATTGTATAAGCCAGAAATGGTGTAGCATGATTAATAGGCAACGCGACAGAATAACAAAAATGAAATATTAAGAAAAATGATGGTTTAAGACCCCCCTTCAAGTGGGTGGCGGCTACTTCTTCCTTATTCTCGTACTTCATCTGCAGAGATCAACCTTGAAAGTTAGAGAGACATCCTTTCTATGAATATTCTGAAGGGAACTAGGAGGGTGGGACAAAGAGGGCTAAAGTATTAGTGAGCCAGTATTAAGCCTAAAAAAGGTGTACATGCATTAAGGGCGGGGAAATAACACAAAAATGAAAATATTTTACAAAAATTGTGGTAAAGTCCCCCCTTCAAGTGGGTGGTCAGCTACTATCTCAATTACCTTCTAAATCACTTGAAATTTTAAGAAACAAGTTCTTTATGATATTCCGTGAAAGGGAACTAGGGTGGACAAAATAGGGCTAAAAGATAGTAGTCCTGAGCCAGTATTAAGCTCACGAAAATGTACAGTGACTTAAAAGGGACCGCAATAACGAAAACATGAAATTTACTGAAAGTTTGTGTTTTTTTTTACAAAAATGATGGTAAGCGTTGCACCGCTCCATTCAGTGAGTGGTCGCTCACTCTGCTGTTTTTTTTTTATGATTTTGAAGCCTACATTAAGTCTATTTCCTTAAAAATTTGACCAGAGCATGTTCTTTTATGAATATTCTGAAAAAAAGGGGGTACTAGGTGGACAAATAGGCTACATATAATTGAGAGCCCTGAACAGTATTAAGCCTAGGTAAAAGGTGTCATGATTAAAGGAGCGGAAATAATACAAGAAAAAATTGTTAAAATGTGTAAAAAGATGTACCCCGCCTTCAAGTGTGGTGGCCGCTATCTATTCTCCAATTTACCTCTAAATCACTTTGAAATTTTATACGAGATGTTCATTATGAATATTCTGAAGGGACCTAGGGGGTGAAAAATAGGGTAAAATAGGTTAGTCGCTGAGTTCATATTAAGCCTTAAAAACGGTTATCTAGACTTCTTGGATTATAAGGCGGAAATTAAACCAAAATTGAAATTTCGTAATACAAAAATGGATGGTTAAGCCCTCCCTTCAATGGGTTTGGCCGCGTACGTTCTTTTTTTTTCATTATCAATTAAACCTCTAATACTTTGAAAATTTTTTTTTACAGAGAGTGCTTCGTTATGGGATATTCTTGAAGGAACTTAGGAGTGGACAAATTAGGGCTTGAAATAGTAGTCCTGAGCCAGTAGTGTAAGGCCAACGAAAGATAGGTGTACCTTGATTAAAGGATCAGCAATAAACAGAAAATTTTGAAATATTTTCAAAAAAATGATGGTAAGCCCCCTTCAATTGTTGGGTGGCGCCTAGCTTTATTCTTCAATTTACCTTTCTAAATCACAAAAAAAAAAAATTAAAATTAATTTAAGAAAAAATAAAAATCTTGAATTACAGAGTCTTTATATGATATTCTGAAGGGGAAACTCGGGGTGGACAAATAGGGTACATAGGTAAGGTTCCTGAGCCCTAGTATTAGAGTCCACAAAAGTGTACATGATTAAAAGGACGCAAATATCAGAAAAATTGAATATTTTACAAAAATGATTGGTAAACCCCCTTCAATGTGAGTGTGGGCTGCTACTGCCAATTTGGCTCTTAAATCACCTTGAAATGCACGAGACATTCTTTAAAATTATTCTGAAGGGGAAACTAGGAGGGGACAATAAGAGGGCTAAATAGTAGGTCCTGAAGCCAGTGTATTTAAGGCCTAAAAAATGGTGTACATGCATTAAAAAGGGCGGAAATAACCAAAAATGAATATTTTATTACAAAAATGATTGGATAAGCCCACCCTTCAAGTGGGTGGCGTACTCTCCAATTTCGCCTCTAAAATCCAGCTTGAATTACAGGACATGTTCTTTAGAAATATTCTGAAGGGGGAAACTAGGGGTAAAATAGGGGCTAAAATAGTAGTACCTGAGCCACAGTATTAAGCCCCACGAAAATGGTGTACAATGAATTACAAGACTGGCGAAAATAAACAAAAAAATGTGAATATATTTTTACAAAATATGGTAAGGCCCTCCTTCAAGTGTGTGGCGCTACTCCAATTACAAAATATACTCTAAATCCTTTGAAATTTACAAGATGTTCTTATGATAATTCTGAAGGAACTAAGGGTGGACAAATGGGTACAGAAGTAGTCCTGAGCCAGTATTAAGACCTGAGAATGTGTACATGATTACAAGGCCGCGAAATAATAAAAAATTGAATATTTACCAAAAATGATGGTAAGCCTCCCTTTAAGTGGGTGGCGCTAAACTCCAACTTTTCTCTACTAAATCACTTAACATATAGCAGAAGAATGTTCTCATTATCAAATATTCTAAGGGACAACTAGGGGGTGGAAAATATGGGCTAAGATTAGTAGATTCCTTGGCAGTATTAGCCTAAATAAGGTTGTATTACCATGATTGAAAGGCGGATAATAAACCGAAAATTGAACATATTTAAAAAAAAATGATGGGTAAGACCCACCTTCAGTGAGGTTGGCGGCCTACTCTTCATATCATTTGCCTCAAATCATTTGATAGATTACAGAGAATGTTCTTTAAAATTTCTGTAAAGGGAACTAGGGGGTGGGACAAACTAAGGGCTAAATGTAGTTCTCCTTGAGCCAGTATTAAGTCCCGGAAAGGTGTAAAACATGATTTTAAAAGGAGCAAATAACAAAAATTGAAATATTTATACAGCAAAAATGATGGTATAGCCCCCTTCAAGTTATGGCGGCTACTCCAATTTTTGCACCTCTAAATTCACTTGAAATTTTACAAGAGATGTTCTTTATGAAATTCTGAAGGAACTATGGGGAACAAATAGGGCGTACATAGTATGTTCCTTAGCAGTAATGTAGCTCAAACGTCCCACGACAAATGTACATGATTAAGGACGCAAAACAATAACAGAAAATTGAATATTTGTAAAATAATGAATGGTAAGACCCCCTTCAAGTGGTGGCTGACTTTACTGTCCAATTTGCCTCTAAATCCTACTTGAAATTGCAGAGACATGTTCTTTAAAAATATTCTTGAAAGGGAACTAGGTGGTGGACTAAAGAGGGCTAAATATGTTAGTCCTGAGCCCAGTAATTAACCTAAAAAAAGGCAGTACATGCATTAAATGGGCCGGAAATACACCAAAAAATTGGATATTTTAACAAAAATGATTGGCTAAGCCGCCCATTCAAGTGGGTGGTCGCTACTATTTGTGAACACGTGTCTATTTTTATTATTTCTTTTATCCTTTCGTCTAAATAATCAACTTGAACATTTCTTTCTTTAGAAATTCTGAAGGGAACTAGGGCGTGAGGACACAAATAGGGACTACAATAGTAATAGTTCCTGAGCACAGCAAGTATAAGTATAGCCAAGAAAAGGGTGTAACCATGACATTAAAGGGCGGAAATAAAAAAAAAAATTCAAATATTTTATTCAAAAAAATGATGGTAACCCCCTTCAGGTGGGATGTGGCGCCTTACCAATTTACCTCCTAAATCAGCTTGAAATTTTACAACAAGATGTCTTTATGATATTCTGAAAGGATTACTAAGGTGAGGACAAAATGAGGAGCTAAATATTAGTTCCTGAGCCAGTATTAAGCCTAGAAATGTACAATATTAAAGGCAGGAATAATAACACAATAAATTGAAATATGTTAGCAGAAAATGATGGTAAGCCCCCTTTCAAAGTGGGGCGGCTTACTTCCAATATTGCCTCCAATCATCTGAACTATTGCCAGAGACATTTCCTTTGACAAATATTCTGACAGGGAACTAGGGTGCGAAAAAGAGGCTAAATAGTAGTCCTGAGCCTCAGAATTAAGCCTAAAAGGGTACCATGAGTATTAAAAGGGCGAACAATAAACCAAAATTGAATAAAATTTAACACAAAATTTGATTGGTTCTTAAGCCCCCTTAAGTGAGGTGGCGCACTCCATTTTGCCTGCTAATCACTGAAATTGCAGAGAATGTTATTCTAAAAAATCTCTGAGGGAATCCTAAAGGGGACATAATAGGCTAAATCAGTAGTCCATTCAGCCCAGTATTAAGCCACTTAAAAACGTGTACATGATTAAGGGCAGAAATAAACACCAAAAATTTGGAATATTTATACAAAAAGATGATGTGTTTAACCCCCTTCAAGGGTGGCGCTACCTCCATTTACCTTCTAAATTCACTTGCAATTTTTACAGAGATGTTCGTTCTATATATTCTGAAGGGAACTAGGGCTAGGGCAAATGGCTACATCAGTCAGTCCTGAGCCAGTATTAAGCCACGAAAGGCTGTAACATTATTAACAGAAACGAATAAATAACAGAAAAATTGAAATATTTTAGCAAAAGGGAGGCTAAGCCCCACTTCAAGTTGAGTGCGCTACTCCAATTTGCCTCTAAATCACTTATTGCAGAGACAATGTTCTTTTAAATATTCTTGAGGGATAGGGGTGGACACAATAGGCGCTAATAGTAGTCCTGAGCCAGTATTAAGCCTAAAAAGGATTACTACTGACAATGGATTAGAAGGGCGGAAATAAACCAAAAATCTGAATAATTCTTACAACATAAGATGGTAAGGCCCCTTTCAAGTGGGTGGCGCTACTCCACATCTTACTCTAAATCACCTTGAATTTACAGACGTATTTTCTTTATGAATTCTTGAAGGAACTAGGGGCTGGACAAATAGGACTAAATAGGAGTCCTGAGCCCGAAGTATTAAGACACGAAATAAGGCTCGTGTACTAATTAAAGCGGCGGAAATAACCAACAAATTTTGCAATAGTTTCAAAAATTGTGGCTATCAGCCCCCCTTCAAGTTGGTCATGGCAGCCTCACTCCAACTTGTACCTCTAAATCACTCATGAAATTTTACCAGAAATGCTTCATTAGTATGATATTCTGAAGGAACTAAGGCGTGGACAATAGGCGAAAATTCAGTAGTCTCTGAGCCCAGTATTAGCCCTAGAAAAGCATACATGATTAAAGGCGGAAATCAACCACAAATTGCAACTCTATATTACAGCAAGAATGATTCGGTAAGCCCCCCTCAGCTGCGCGTGGCGGCTACTCCAATTTTACCTCTAAATATTGTATTTGTATTGCCTATCAGTATTATTTCTTGATTACCGATATTTTGCAAAATATCGCATTATACAGAATTCTCGATATTTTTGGTTAAATCACGCCTCGATCTAAATCAATTCAAATTGCTTAATTTTCATTGCTGAGTTACTAAGATCGTTCAGCGTCTGAAAACCAAAGACTAATCTTCACTATTTCATCTAAACCATTAATGATCTATTCGTTTCATATTAAGCCTATAAATGAACACGGCAGTGCGATAACAATCGGCCTCATCAAATATTGCAAAATTCGCATTGAAAGGACTTGACTGAAATCCAAGACTAGTTCTCGTCCTTTCTTTTAATTCATTGTTATGTTCTTAATGTCATCAGAAAAATATTAATTTCGATCTATTGAATTAAACGTAAGCAGGCCACATGATACTTATTGATCTATGAATTATTCTGGGCAAAAAAAAAATAAATTTTTACATAATAAGAAAAATACATAAATAATAATACAAATAAAAAAGATTAATACTTTTTTAAGAGTTCCTGAAACCAAGCACCTTATTCTATATTTTCAATTCATTTAGAAAAAGTTGAACAATTAATGGATCACATTAGGCCAATAATTCAATTTTTCCAAAATCTCACTTGAAGCGCCATCCTAGACTAATCCTAAGACTTATTCATGTTCATCTAATTTACTACTTTGTTATGTCTTTTAGTAAAGTTGTCGCCAGAAAAGCATTAATTTTAGTTAGAATTACAAATACACACAGGCAGCTCTAATGATACATGCTTTAAGATATTACATCATACCACATCGCCACTCACAACACCACACACACACCACTACACACAACACAACAACACACACACACACATCAACACACATAAACATAATAATTAAGAGTCTGGAAACACCAAGATATCAAAAAATCATCGAAGTAATAAGACAATGCTAGGCCAATAATTGAAAACCCAGTATCACATAACATTAGATCTTCTACAATCACTTCAGCCAGAAGAAAAATTCTCGCATATTAAGGTCTTCAAAAGAGAACTACGGGCATCGAAAATTTACGTTTGAATTCGTGAACGATATTGATGCGTTCACATTTTGAAAAATGCTTATCTTGAGCAAGTGATCGCACTATGAGGGTCGCTGAGCTTGAGCGCCTCGCTCTCAGCTTGCGTGGCTGTGAGAGCTAGGGTAGTGCAAGCGCAATGCAATGAGCAAACACTGAGCCAGTATAATTTAGTTGCCGCACAAATTTTGAGGAATTAATGCGGAAACCAGATTAAAAAACTAAAAAGTCAAAATAACCGAGGTTACATACCTACTTTTTATCCTTCTTTTCGAATGTGGTCATCGGCTTCCTTTACTCCCCTTTCCTTGGGTATTGGTCGCGCGCAGGATTTATTGATTGTAAGCGACCGCATCTGACTTTAACTTCTCTTGTCTAAAACCTGATGTTCGAACTCCGGAGTACACGGGCCCCGACTCGCTAGGCATACGTCGGGAACCGTGAAGCGCTGCAACATTACGCTTCACTGTCACTGGCGGCCTTTCACCCCAATTCCGCCACCGGGTCCAGGCTCTTACCCGCTCGCCTGACCAACCAATTCGGCCGTAAGCATGTTGTCATCTTTTGGACAATTAGATCTGCAGAGCTCACACCATCCTTTTGAGCGTGTTACTAACACCTGCCCACATAGCACACTCTTTCAGGCATTTTCTCTTGAATGCGTTCAAATACGGATGCAAATTATATGTGAGCAAATCACTTCAACGGCATTTGCACAAACACAGACAAATCAACAAGAAAACTGGCACAATGTGCATTTCCGCCAGTGACACATCAGGTCACGTGATATCATGCATTGACAGCGATCCGCGATTTGAAACAGTTTCGGTTTTTATGGCGGGCTTAGAAACCTTCCTGAAAGGGCTGAATTATTTAATGAACGGTAAAATCATTTTTTCTGCACTTAATGAAGCTTATACTCGAATGTTGAAGCCGAATACAATGAAAAAGTTTGTAAATTCATGACATGGTTCTAAGCAAATTAAAGGCCCAGCAAATGCCTGACCTTGACAGCGCACCTTTTTTTGGGAATCCGTATTTGTAAAAATGATTGCTTGGGGTTGTGCTCGCATATTTATCGTAGGGGAGACCTGGGGTAATTTGCTGTGGCCCCCTTTTTCACATTTCCTATTACTACCATTAGATGAAATGTCCAATAATATTCTAATTAATGTAAATACACAGTCAGTCTACAGTGTGTCCCAAAAAAAGAACTATACACTTTTGAAATTGCTACCAAATAAAAAATATAAGATTCTTGGATAAAAGGTTTGTATGTATATATGACTCATATCCTCAACTATCATTATGACACCAAAAATTCCGAAAATAACGCATGCTTCAGTGACTAATGCCCACTTTTGTAAAGGACACAAAAATTAGCCTGCGCAGGAATTCACTATTCATTTTGCACCTGGTTATGGAACGCCATGAATGAGTTAAAATTAAAGATGGAATAAATCAGCCAACAGAGTCAAAGATAAACCAAAAGTCAGAAAAATACAATTAATATTACGCAAAAATGTTATGTTTCACCATTTGTTTTCATATCATTGATTTATGCTTTGACTTCAATTTATTTTTGTCTTTGTTGGCCGATCGATTCCATCATTAATTTTGACTTCTTCATGGCGTTCCATAACCAGGTGCAAAATGAATAGTGAATTCCTGCGCAGGCTAATTTTTATGCCCTTTACAAAAGTGGGCATTACTCACTGAAGCATGGGTTATTTTCGGAATTTTTTGTGTCATAATGATAGTTGAGGATACGAGCCTTATATACATATAAATCTTTCCCCCAATAATCATATATTTTTCTATTTGGTAGCTATTTAAAAAGTGTATAGTTCTTTTCGGGACGCACTGTATATTCATATAATATACAAATGAAAATATAAACCTGTGACTTCTCATATGCATATTAATTACCATTATGTCAACAACTTTGGGGCCATAATTACCCCCACGGGTAATGAATTACAAAATATTATAATCTACAATAAAATGTTGTTTGGTATTCCTAATACATTTATCAACCACCAACAATGATTTAATCAATAATTGGTTCAGCCAAAATGTTGAAATTTTGCATTCATAACAATACATATAGGCCTAATTGCCATAACAATGTTTTTTTTAAAAAAGAAGAAGATTTAAATACATGTACCATAACTATCAAGCACTAGAAAGGGCATTATAATGTAGAGAAATAAGTTTAGGCACTGAGCTCATCCCCCGCCCCTATAGGAAGCCAATTAACGTTAGGGCAATTTTCGCAATATTTGCCCACGGCAACAGGGGCCTCGTTCCATGTCCCCGGTTCCGCCGCCTCTGGCATGGTTTTTACAACATAGTTCAGTTAGGGACCGCGGCGCATGTAGCGCCCGAACGAGAAAACAAAAGAAAGAATAATAAAACAAGAAGAAAAAAAAAAGAAAAAAAAAAGAGAGGAGAAAAGTGGGGGGGGGGTTTGACTGTTAAGACTTTGCATTTAAGAGCCATAGGGCCTACCAAGGTGATAACAATTACTTAATATATCGCCCCCCCCCCCATCTTGAAATATTTGGAAAGAAAAAAACAATTTTCCACAGCGGAGGGGGATTCCGGCGTCAGGCTTGAACTCTACTTTTGTAGAACCCCCATCATTTCTAGTTCAAGCATTATTTATTATATTGTCTTTATTATCTTAATCTTGAAATGTTTTGTCTTAATTTGATGAGTATTATACACTTGTGGAAAGTAAATCTAGGCCTATAATAAAAACGAAGGAAAAATATTGTGTAACGTTACTCTAACTGTGACGTGACAAGTCTGATTTATTTAGCAATTAAATGAAAATGTGGGCAAAATTTTTTTTTTTGATAGACAAGATTATACTGTATGCATAATCAATATTCTCTGAAAGTGAACAAGACTCCTGAAATAAACCATGATGGAATAGATATTCTGTCATCACAATCACTGAATAAGCTTATTGGCCCAAAATGTGGACCAATTATCATGGACGCTGTCCGTACCATAGACCAATAGACAAATCAGCTGGAATCAACTGGAACGCTTCTACAATGACGTCATCCCTAATCACGCTAAAAATAGAACATTCACTACAAAACCGCTCAGACACTCGCCGTTTATTTCCTGTTCGAAGACACCATACATTTTACTTTCGCTTCTGGGGGCACACGAGTAAATAGACGCCCATAGGCTCACGTGTTAAATTAACGCTCTTCAAAAACAGACATTCCAAAATTCTGTCGATGGAATATCGTTTTAATTATCACAAGCGAACAGTTAAAAATTTAAAGGAACTCGTAGTTAAGGATTGCTATAGGATTAGAATTTTGTCAGTTGCAACAAAACTCAAGAATCTTGATGGCGAACTATGACAAGAGAAGCGACTTTTTGTAACGCTGATTTAGTAGAATGTACGAATTTGCGAAAAGGATTCTAAAAAATACGCCAAAGTGCGCCAATCTTCAACTAATGGTGTTAATGTTATGAAGAGTTAGGCACTTATAGCAAATTTAATCTCATTAAAACAGCAAGAACATAAAACATTAATTATTTTATATGCATTTTCCATCCGAATAAAATGACCTCATCTTTGGTACGTCTTCCAAAAACGTTGCGTGCATTATTTATTACTCGTGTGTACTCTAATAGGGTGGGGGTTATATTTAAAAAATATTGGTATTGTTTTTGGTGTTTAATGTAAAGAGTTTGATACTGATAAAACTGATACAAAGCATTCCTTGTATAAGCGCAAGGAATTTGGCAACAAGGAGTTTGAAAAAATCAGACCTCCGTGCGACCTCATTAAGCGCAATACAGCAATCTTGTTGAAAAATAATATTTTGGGGTCCGGGGCGGCGATCGCGGGATGCCAAAGGATGGCAAACGTTCGGCAAGCTAGTTATGGTGTTATCAGCGTCGAACTCAAAATTAGTGTTGCATCTTTGATAAGAGGATCCCCCTCCTCACCCTCTGTCTATTTTCTACCATAGCCCTCTCACTGTTCCACGTAAATCACAGGAATTGGAACCTGAAATACAAACGACTCCTACCCCACCCCGGTGTTGCTCTTATTTTGTCAACGGTCCGACGCTCCATAAATAAAATAAAATAACGGGCAGAGGTTTATCAGAGACTAAAGTTCTTATTTTGGTCTGTTTTTATTTGACGTTGATAATAACGGTAGCACGCGAAAATGATTATCTCAAATCCATGAGTGTAACCAAATGTCCGAGTTTCTAGTCTAATAAAACGTTCTCCGAGCTTGCGATAAGTTTTGACGATTTCAGAGACAGAAGGACACCCTCTTGGCACGTTAATACTAGCCTCTGGCTATAGTGGGGTCATTTTAAAAATATTGTATTTTTTGGTGTTTAATTTGTAAAGAGATTTGATCAACTGATAAACTGATGACCGTAAGCATCATCCTTTGTTAAGAGGAATTTTGCAACAGGAGTTGAAACAGACCCCGTGCCGCGCCGATTTAACGCCGCATAACAGCAAATCTTTTGTGAAAGAATAAATATTTGGGGTCCGGGGGGCGCGATCCCGGGATGCAAGGTAGCGAACTGGCAAGTGCTAGTTTTGGGTTTACAAGCAGGTCGATCAAAATTTGTGTTTGCGCATCTTTATAAAGGGCCGCCGCCCTCGCTCTGTCTAATTTTCTACCTAGGCCCCCCCCCGTCGATTAAAGCAGGAGATGTGGGAACTGATAACAAAAACGACTCCCCCGCGCCCACGTGCTTGCTCTTTTTTTGTACGGTCGAACGTGCTCACGATATAAAATAAAATAAGGGGGCAGCAGGGTATTTATACAGAGCTAAAGTTCTTATTTTTGGTCTTTTTTATTTGAGACGTTGAGTAATCGGAAGCAACCGAAATGATTATTAAATCCACTGGAGCTGGTAACCAAATGGTCCGAGTTTCTAGTCTATAAATTTCCCGAGCATTGCAGAGTAAGTTTTGAGACGATTTTCAGGCAGAAGACAACCCTCCTTGCAACGTTTATTTGGCCTCTGCATAAGGGGGCAAACAGAGAGTTAAAATATGGCCATCAGGCTAACGTGTTAAATATAACCGCTCTTCAACAAAAGACATTCCCAAAATTCTGTCGATGGATATCGTTTTTAATTTCACAGCAAGAAGTTAAAATTTAAGGACTGGTAGTTAAGTGAATTTAATAGAAAATTATTTGTAAACTCAAACAAAAATCAGATCCTGAGCGAGAACTATGGCAAAAGAGAGACTTTTGTACGGCCTTGATTTAGTAGATGTACGAAATTGCGAAAAGTTCTCTTACCCAAAACATACGCCAAAGTGGTCCATTTCAAACATAACATGGTAATATGAAGGTGGACTTATAGGACATATTTATATCATTTAAACAGCAAATAAAACCATTAATTATTTTATATTGACCATTTTCGCATCATAAAATTATCATCTTTGGTACGACACCTTTCCAAAAAACCTAGCGTGCATATCATTTACTCGTTGTGTACGCTATAGTGGGGGTACATATTTATAAAATATGTTGTTTTTTTGTGTTTAATGTAAGAGTTTTGAATCCCTGTAAATGATCCCGAAGTCATCCTTGTATAAGCAAGGAATTTGCAAACAGGGAGTTGAACAGACCCGTGCGACAAGATAATAACGCGCAATAAACAGCAATCTTGTTGAAAAATTAATTTTGGGGGTCCGGGGGCGGGGCGGATCCCGGATGCAAGGATGTGGCCGAACTGGCAAAGCTAGTTATTGGTTTTACCAAGCATGGTATCGAATAATTAGTGTTTGCAATCTTTTAAATAGAGGTCCCCCCCCCCCTCTTCGTCTAGTCTTTCTTACTTAGGCCGCCCTCCCCCGTGTCGATTAAAAGAGGAATGTGGAAACTAGAATAAAAAACTGGACTCCCTCCCCCTCCCCGTGCTTGCTCTTATCTTGTTCATGCACTGACGCCTTCAATAATAAAAATAAACGGGAGAGGTTATACAAGAGTAAAGTTCTATAATTTATAGGTATTTTATTGACCGGTGATATACGGAAAGCACCGAAATGATTATTAAATGCCCTGAGTGTACAAATGTAGTATATATAGTCTATAAAAAAGATTCTCGGACATTAGCGAGAGTAAGTTTTGAAGATTTCGAGAACAGAAGACACCCCTTGCACGTTATATGCTAGCCTTGCCTCTGCTAAGGGGGCAACGAAGTAAAAATCAGAAGCGGCCCATAGGCTACGTGTTAAATTAAAGCGGCTCTTCAAAACAGACTTCCCAAAATTCTGGTCGATGGAAGTTCGGTTTTAAGTTATCACAGCAAGTTAATTTAAACAGGAATCGTAGTTTCGAGGAATTTATAGAAAATTTTTGTCAGCTCAACAAAAATGCAAGATCCTTGAGCGAGACTATGAAAAGAGACGACTTTTTTGTACGCTGAAATTTAGTAGATGTACGAAATTGCGAAAAGATTCTCAAATGACGCCAAAGTGCCCAATGTTCTCACTAAAAATGGTAAATTTGTAAAGAGTATGGACTTATAGCACATATTTATTCTTAAAGCAGCAATCAGTAACCATTTAATTATTTTATATGACGCATTTTCCACAGTCATAAAAATGACTCATTCTTTGGTAGCGCTTCGCCAAAACTTGCGTGCATATTATTTACTCGTGTGTAACCCTATAGTTGGGGTCATATTTAAAAAATATTGTTATTTTTTGTGTGTTTAATGTAAGATGTTTGATCACTGAAAAACTGATACCGAAGGCAATTGCTGTATATAGCAAGGGAATTTGCAAACCAGGAGTTGAAAAACAGACCCGTGGCCCCAATTAACGCGCCATAACAGCATACGTTGTTGAAAATATATATTTGGGGTCCGGGGAGAGCGATCGGAGATGCCAAACGGAATGGCGAACTGGGCAAGCTATGTTATTTGGTTTAAAAGCCAGGTCGATCAATATTAGTGTTGATCTTTATAAAATAGGGCCCCCCCCCCTCTGTCTATCTTTTCTAACTTAGCCCCTTCACCTCCGTGCCGATTTAAAAGCAGGAATGATGAGAACTGAATACAAAAACGACTTCCCCCCCCCCCTCCCCGTGCTTGCTCTTTTATTTTGTCACGGTCGACGCTCAAATTATTTAAAAAAATAACGGGCACGAGGTTTATAAATCAGAGGTAAGTTCTTATTTTGTCTTTTTTATTTGACGGTTTGATATTACGGAAGTCACGCGATGATTATTAAATCCCTGAGTGTAACTAATGTGCGGAGGTTTCTTCTAGTCTATAAAACGTTCTCGAACGAGCATTTGTCGAGTAAGTTTGAGTTTCAGGAGACGAAGCACCCTTGCAACGTTAATCTAGCCCTCTGCTAAAGGGGACACGAGTAAAATAGACGCCATAGGCTCAACGGTGTTAAATTAAGCGCTCTTTCAAAAAAGATTTCAAAATTCTTGTCGATGGATATCGTTTTTAATTTATCACAGTAAAGTTTAAAAGGTTATAAGTGAATTTAAGATTTTGTAGCAAAATTTTTAGAATTCAAAGAATCAGATCCTTGAGCGAGACTATGACAAAAGAGACGACTTTTGTAGTACGCCTGAGATTTGTGAATGTACGAAAATTTGGCGAAAAGGAAAAGGATTCCTAAAAAAACTAGCGCAAAGTGCCCATTTCAATCTGATGGTAATTATGAGAGTAGGAACTTATAGCACATATTTAATTCATTAAAACAGGCAAACATAACACATAAATTATATCTTTATAGACCATTTTCTCCCATCATAAAAATGACGCATCATCTTTGGTACGGCCCTTACAAAAAAACTTGCGTGCATATCATAATGTACTCGTGTGTACGCCTATAGTGGGTGGTTCCTATTTAAAAATATTTGTATTTTATTTTGGTTTAATGGTAAGACGTTTGTATCTCTGATAAACTGATGACGCAAGCATTCCCTTGTATAGGCGCCAAGGAATTTGCAAACGGAGTTGAAAAACGACACGTGCCTGACCAATTAACGCGCAATAACAGCAATCCTTGTTGAAAATATATTTTGGGTCCGGGGCGGCGATCACGGATGCAAGGATGGGCCGAAACTGGCAAGGCTAGTAATTGTTTTACACAGGTGATAAAATTAGTGGTTGCCATCTTTATAAGAGGCCCCTCCCCCGCTCTTGTTATCTTTTCTACCTTAGCCCCTCTGCCGTACCGATTAAAAGAAGGAATGTTGACACTGAGATACAAAAACGCTCGCCCCACCCCGTGGCTTGCTCTTTATATTTTGTCACGATTCGACGCTCACATAAATATAAAAAATAACGGGCAAGAAGGTTTATACAACTTAAGGTTAATATTATTGTTCTTTTTTTTAATTATAACAGAGCTAAAGTTCTTTTACTTGTCTTTTTATTTTGGGACGGGTTGAATTATACGGAAGTCACCGAAAAATGATTATTAAATCCACTTGAGTTTGTAATAAACCCAAATGTCCGAGTTTCTAGTTCCTAATAAACGTTCTCCGAGCATTGCCGAGTAAAGTTTTGACGATTTCAGAGACAGAGACACCCCCTTGCAACGTTAATTCTAGCCTCTGCTAAAAGGGGGCACACAGAGTAAATAGACCGCGTCCATTAGGCTCACCGTGTTAAATTAACGGGCTCTTAAAAACAGACCATTCCAAAATTCTGTCATGGGGATATGCGTTTTAATTATCACAGCAAAGTTAAAATTTTAAAAGGACTTCGTAGTTAAGGGAATTTATTAGAAAATTTTGTCAGTCTCAAAACAAAAATACAAGAATCCACCTTGAGCGAGACTAATGACAAAAGAGACGACTTTTGTACGCTGATTTAGTAGCCTTGTAACGAAATTGCGAAAAAACGAATTCCTAAAAAATACGCCCAAAAGTGCCCAATCTTCAACTAAATGGTTAAATTTGGAAAGAGTAGGACTTATAAGGCAACATATTTAATCTCATTAAACAGCAAGACATAAAGCCATTTAAATTATTTTATATGACGCCTTTTCCATTCAATAAAAAATGACCTCATCTTGGTACGGGGGAGCTTCCCCCCAAAAAACCTTGGGCGTGGCATATCATTTACTCGTGTGTACCCTATAGTGGGGGTCAATAATTTAAAAAATATTGTATTTTTTGTGTTTAATGTAAAGAGTTTGATCAACTGATAAAACTGATACCTAAGCATTCCTTGTATAAGCAAGGAATTTGCAAAACAGGAGTTTTTTTTTGGTGTTGAAGAAACAGACCCGTGCCGACCCCACTAACCGCGCATAACAAGGCAATCTTGTTGAAATAATATTTGGGGTCCGGGGCGCGATCTCCCCCGGATGCCCAAAAGGGATGCCGAAAACTGGCAAGCTAGTTATTGGTTTTAAACAAAGCGGGTGTGATCAAATATAAGTGGTTTGCATCTTTTAAAAGAGGCCCCTCCTCCTCCTCTGTCTATCTTTCTACCTTATACGCCCCCTCCCCCCGCCGTTAAAAGCAGGAAATGTGGGAACTGAATACAAACCGACCTTCCCCCCCTCCCCCGTGCTTGCTCTTTATTTTTTGTCAGCGGTTGACGCTCAACATAAATAAAAAATAACGGGCAGAGGTTATAAACAGATTATCGAGCCTAAAAGTTCTTATTTTGTCCCTTTTTATTTGAGCGGTTTGATATACGGAAGCGCACCCGAAAATGATTATTCAAAATCCACTGAGTGTACCACCCTCAAATGTCCGAGTTTCGTAGTCTAATAAACGTTCTCTCGGAGCATTGGCTGAGTAAGTTTTTGACGATTCTTCAGAGAGCAGAAAGACACCCCCCTTGCAACGTTAATCTAGCCTCTGCTAAAAGGGGGCACACGAGTAAATAGAACGCCTCATTGAAGGCTCAAACGTGTTAAAAATTAAGCGGCTCTTCCAAAAACAGACATTCCAAAAATTCTGGGTCGATGGGATATCGTTTTAATTATACACAATCACGCAGCATAAAGTTTAAAATTTAAAGGATCGTAGTTTTTACAGAGAATTTTATGAATAAATTTTGTCAGCCTCAAAACAAAAAATCGAAGAATCTCTTGAGCGAGAACTATGACAAAGAGAGCGCCTTTTTGTACGGACTGAATTTAGTAGATGTCGTAATTGCGAAAAAGATTCCTAAAAATACGGTCATACGCCAAAAAGTGGCCCAATCTTCAACAAAATGGTAATTTATTGAAGGTAGGCTTATAGCACTATTTATTTCATTAAACAGTCAACATAAAACATTAATTATTTTATAAGATGCCATTTTCCATCATTAAAAATTGACGCTCATCTTGGTACGCTTATCCAAAAAGACCTTGCGTGCATATCATTTTATCACTCGTGTGTACCGTCTATAGTGGGGTCCTATTTAAAAAATATTGTGATTTTTTTTGTGTTTTAATTGTAAAGAGTTTGATCCAACTGATGAAAACTAATAACCAAGCATTCCTTGTATAAGCAAGGGATTTGCAAACAGGAGTTGAAAAAACAGACCCCGGTGCCGACCCAATTAAACGCGCGCAATAACAGCATCCCTTGG
Organism: Paracentrotus lividus; assembly: GCA_940671915.1. Taxonomy (NCBI): domain Eukaryota; kingdom Metazoa; phylum Echinodermata; class Echinoidea; order Camarodonta; family Echinidae; genus Paracentrotus; species Paracentrotus lividus. Next base: position 17,634 of record CALNVZ010001589.1, read on the forward strand.
TTTGAAAAATAATATTTGGGGGTCCGGGGCTGCGATCCCGGATGCAAAGGGATTGGCCCGAAACTGGCAAGCTGTTATTGGTTTACAAGCAGGTCGATCAAAATTAGTGTTTGCACCATCTTTATAAAGAGGCCCCCCCCCCCTTCTGTCTATCTTTCTAACGCTTAGCCCCCCCTCCCCTCCGTGGCCGATTAAAAAGGCAGGGGGAATTGTGGAACTGAATACCAAAAAAACGACTTCCCCCCCCCCCCGCCGGTGCTTGCTCTTTATTTTGTCCCACGGTCGAGAGTTGCTTCACGATAAATAAAATAAATAACGGGCAGTAGGGTTTATAACAGAGCTAAAAGTTCTTTATTTTGTCTTTTTATTTTGACGGTTGGAATATAACGTGAAGCAGACCGAAAATTGATTATTTAAAGAGTCCACCACTGAGTTGTTACCAATGTTCCGAGTTTTCTTTCTAGTTCTATAAAACGTTCTCTCGGCATTGCCAGTAAGTTTTGAACGATTTTTCAGAAGACAGAAGAACACCCCTTTAGCACGTTTAATTCTAAGCCTCTGCTAAAGGGGGCACAGCGGAAGTAAATTAGAACGGCCGCATAGGGCTCACGTGTAAATTAAGCGCTCTTCAAAACAGCATTTCCAAAATTCTGTCGATGGATATCGTTTTAAAATATTATACAGCAGAAGTTAAAATTTAAAGGGGACTCGTGTTTAAGGAATTTATAGAAAAATTATTTGGTCAGCCTCAACAAAAATCAAGAATCCTTTGGAGCGAGACTTATGACAAAAAGGACGACTTTTGTCGCCTGATTTACGTAGATTGTACTAAAATTGCGAAAAAAGATTCCTAAAAAATACGTCCAAAGTGCCCATATCTTCAACTACTAAATGGTAAATTATGAAAGAGTAGGAACTTATAGCACAATATTTATTCATTAAACAGCAAAACATAAATACCATTAATTATTTTAATATGACATTTTCCCCATTCAATAAAAATGACCTCATCTTTGGTACGGTGTGCCTTCCCAAAAAACCTTTGGCGTGCATATCATTTACTCGTGTGTAACCCCCTATAGTGGGGGGTTCCATATTTAAAAAATATTGTGTATTTTTTTTTGTGTTTAATAATGTAAAGAGGTTTGATCAACTGATAAAAACTGATAACCAAGCATTGTTCCTTGTAATAAGAGCGAAGAATTTGGCAAAACAGGAGGTTGAAAAACAGACCCGCCGTGCCGACGCACATTAACGCGCAAATAACAGCAATTCTTGTTGGAAAATAATAATTTGGGGGGTCCGGGGCGCGGATCTTCCCGGATGCCAAAAGGAGATGGCGAAACTGAGGCAAAGCTAGGTTATTGGGTTTAACAAGCAGGTCGATCAAAATTAGTGTTTGCATCTTTATAAAGAGGCCCTCCCCCCCTCCCCCCTCCCTCTGTCTATCTTTCTACCAGACTAGCCGACCCCTCCTCCCCCCCGTCGCGATTAAAAGCAGGAATGTGGAAGACTGAATAACAAAAACGGACTCACCCCCCCCCGCGTCGCTTGCTCTTTATATTTTTGTCACGGTCGAATACGCTCACGATAATAAAAAAAATACGGGGCAGTAGGTTTATAAGCAGAGCTACAAGTTCTTATTTTGTCTTTTTATTTGAACGGTTTGATATACGGAAGCACACCCGAAAATGATTATTAATGCCACTTGATGTAACCAAATTGTCCGAGGTTTCTAGTCTATAAACGTTCTCGCGAGCGCATTGCCGAGTAAGTTTTGGTTTTGGTGACGTTTTCACAATGAGACGAAGACACCCCCTTTTGGCAAACGTAATATGCTAGCCCTCTGCTAAAGGGGGGCACACGAGTTAAATAGACGCCCATAAGCTCACGTGATATAAAATTACCACGCTCTCAAAAACAGAACCATTCCCAAAAATTCTGTTCATGGCAGTATCGCCTTTTAAATTATCAGCAGCAAAGTAAGTTAAAATTTAAAGGACCTCCGTAGTTAGGAAATCCTTATAGAAAATTTGTCAGCATCAATACAAAATCAAGAAATCTTGAGCGAGACTATGACAAAAGAGCACGACTTTTGTCAAACGCCGTGATTCTAGTAGATGTACGAAATTGGCGGAAAATAGATTCCTCAATCAAGAAATACGCCAAAGTGCCCAATTCTTCACTAAATGGTAAATATGAAAGAGTAAGGACTTATAGCCACATATTTATTCATTAAACCAGCAACAGTAAACAAACATTAAATCTATTTCTATATGAGCCACCTTTCCTCAAAAAAAGCCACCTCACTATCTTTGGTTAGCGCGGCCTTCCCAAATAAACCCTTGCGTGCATATCATTTACTCGTGTGTAACCCTACTTAGTGGGGGTCATGATTTAAAAAATATGTGTATTTTTTGTGTTTAATGTAAAGAGTTTGATCCAACTGATAAACTGAATACCCAAGCATTCCTTGTAATAAAGCAAGGAATTGTGCAAAACAGTGAGTTGAAAAACAGACCATCGTGCGACCTCCAATTAACTGCGGGCCAACTAAACAAGCAATTCTTGTTGAAAATTAATATTTGGGGGGTCCGGGGCGGCGATCCCAGGATGCCAAGGATGCCGAAACTGGGCATAGTCTAGTTATTGGTTTACAAGCAGGTTTCGATCAAAATTAAGTGTTTGCACTCTTTATAAAGAGGCCCCCCCCTTCTGTCTATTCTTCTACTTAGCCCCTCCCACGCCGTCCCGAATTTAAAAGCAAGGAAATGTGGAACTGAATAAGAAAACGCCTCGCCCCCCCCCCCCCGTGCTTGCTCTTTATTATTTTGTCACGATGGGCTTGGCGATCGACGCTCACAATAAATTAAAAAATAACGGGCAGAGGTTTATACAGGCTAAAGTGCTTTTTTGTCTTTTTTATTTGACGGGGTTGATATAAGAAGCACCGAAAATGATTATTAAATCCACTGAGTGTAACTACCAAATGTCCGAGTTTCTAGTCTAAAAATAAACGTTTTTCCTCTCCGAGCCATTGGCCGAGTAAAGGTTTTGACGATGTTCAGAGGGACAGACGACGACTTCCCCCTTTGCAACATGGTTTAATCCTAGCTCTTGCTTAT
>CALNVZ010001591.1:0-33724 GCA_940671915.1 Paracentrotus lividus
CCGGAGTTAATTACGCCTTATTCAAACCAATTTCCATATGAATCTGGAAAATATTGAAAGGATGGTCCAATCTCTCAACACTAATCTTTTAGTTCATTATTGATAATGACATGCATAGTGTAGTGAGTGCCAACTATGTGACAACATTGTATTTAACGTTACATTTGATCGCGTTTTGTGCCAATTCCTTTTTGATTCCAAAACTTATAGTAGAATCTATAACGTTACACCAGAACATGTTTTAAGGATGGGTAATTTTTAAAAGTCTATGGAAAGCATGACATACCAGAAACCAAATACATTATTAAAGCTGACAGTTAAGAAGCGTATATCATGGAGACGTTCTCTTCCTTTCTTCCTGCCGTGTGCTGTCGGAGGGCAAAACATCCGGGCAGGGTGATCCCGTCCGCGCGGACTCAAAACTGGTGTATTCAGGTCTATTTTGTCGCGGACAATACCTGTGTGAGCGGACAGATTCCATCCGAGGGTAAGACGTTTTTCCGTGGCGTAGTCTTTGTTTCAGTCATCAATTGCTTCATTTTTTTCTACACTTAACAGTCTCCTTTACGGGACGGGGAGGCAGGGGCAATGTCCTCTCACGTTGGCGGGACGCGTTTTTATACTTTTTTTAGTGAAAAAAGTAAAGGAAAGAGAAGAATAAATAGAGGGAAAGGAAAGAAAGGGAAGAGCTAGAAAGAAATGAAAAACAAAGAGGGAGGCCGTTGCGGTTAGTCTTTGTTTTCAGTCATCAATTGCTCATTTTTTTTCTCTCCAACAGCCCTCTCTTTGTACATGAGCGACGGAGACGGGGGGAGGCAGCCATGTCCTCTCACAGGTGCTGGCGGACGTTTTTATACTTAGTTGAAAAAAAAAACGGAAAAGAGAAGAATAAAACAGAAGAAAGAAAGAAAGAGGAAAGAGCTGAGAAAGAAAGGAAAAAATTAAAAGGAGGGCCACTACAGCATTTAAGAATTGAAAAGGGCTTAAAGATTACCGTTTATGATGTTAAAGGGAGTTGGGAAATGGCTCTCCTTTGCTCCGCATAATAAGTTATTAGCTTCGTTTGACTCGAAGAAATCTAAAATAAATAAATAATAAATAAATCATAAATATAAAAATTTTTACCGGTAATTCTGGCCAATACTTTGGAAACATTTAGGTAACAGTCATGAGGGAGTACAGAAGTTCCGTGAACGAATTCAAACGACCCATCTCCTCCCACGAAAAGAAAGAAAGAAAGAAGAGAGAGGATAATAGATAATAATTATATATATATATATATATAAATATATAATATTATTATACTATATATATAATATGAATAGAAGTGGCTTTATAAAAATAGGTTTGAAATTCAGTTATCTTTGGAGTTTTGGTTTTGATATTTTTTTTCCACATTTACGTGAAATAGCCTGATTCTCAACATACAAGAGTTACTATCCAGTGGATCGTGGAATAATTATACTGTAAATTCGCTTTTTGCAGCACTTGTGGGAGAAAACGCATTATAAATATAGGTATTATTATTAATTTAGGTTTGGCTAGAAGAAAATGTGCGCTGGGCAAAAAATCGAGAAGATGGTCCGCCATTTTTTCCTGGAAACATCACCAATTTTAGCCACAACTTTGCAATTTTATAGGGTCTTTTCGGCTTTCTGGCGTTTGGTGCTCCAATCGTGTTTTGGGGTCATGTGAATCTGCTTAAGTGCAACAAAAAGAAGAGTTGAACCTTGCTCTGCGATATACCTCAATTTTACCTTGCCGGGGGACATTTCATCAAACACTTGTCGGACGTTTTATCCGACAAACTTGTATAAGCTACTGAAATGCTTGCATTCTGATTGGCTGAGAGCAAAATTTGTCGGACAAAATGTCCGACAGGTCTCCTTTGATGAAGTGACCCCCAGATAGTGACTTCACCCCCTCGTTTTTTTTTAAATTATTATTGTTTGTTTTAAACTTAAAACGACCTTCTGAAATGTCATGACCTTTCATTTTATTAAATCTTACGCTCATGTCCTATATGGATTTTTAACCCTGCCATTATTTTGGTTCTGTCTCTTATATCGAGTAGGAAAAAACTGTCCTCAATGTGTGAACCAACGTAAAGCCCTCATCTTAATGTGAAAGCAATGCAAGTCATTTTACAGATATTTGTTTTTATTGTTGCTCTTCTTCTTCTAACTTAAAAAGGTAGATTATGATAGAAATTAAGCAAATTTGTTTAATAATAATAGCATAACATGGATTCTCGTATAGCGTATTTTGGAATAGATAATTATTCGGCCTAATCCACACATTCATGAATTACGTATAAGGAAATAATAAAAAAAAAAATTAAAATAAAAATGATCTGCGTTATCAAATATTTATTTTCATTGTTCAAAAATGAATGTTTTATTTGCAATAAATACTTGTCATTTACCAGCACATTTTCCTTGAAAAAAACTAAAAATAAATAAATAAATAAAATAAAATAAAAATAGATAAAATACGGTATATAATAATAAACATTTACAATACTGTGATTTGGCGGAGGCGCAGAAGATGCACACCAACCCTCTATATATTAATTTTGAAAACCACTCAAATGACCTGTACATATAAATATTGGAAAAAACCTTTCGGATGCGCCAACAATGTTTTCACATTTTCGGGAGGTGTCGACCTCAATATTCTTAAATTCCTGGATCTGCCACTGACATAAATATACACAACAAAAAACATATTGGTTATGAGTTAAACTAAGAAATTATCTAGACACAATTAACAATGACAGATGATATTAATAATCATACACCCTTTAAGACTATGTAACTACGACAGTTAACCATCCACTTTTGAAATTGAGAAATGGCTAAACTGGTCCCTTAGTGGAAAATGATTTCAGATCTACATGTATACATGTTGAGTACATTTAACCCTCTTTTTTTTTTTCAATTTCACGATCAAATATTAGTAGTTATTAAGGATGGAGATATTTTATTCCATTTGACAAATTGTTTCATCACAACTTAAAAGGGAGCAAATGGAATTAAATCAATATTTGAGAGTAGCGTTAATGGGGCCTGTTGGGACTCACAAACCAATTATTACCATGAGTCTCCTATATAGTAAGTAAATGTGAGTCCTCTTTAGAGATGAAAACACACATCACTTGAAAATTGAATCCTTTCAATCATTATTCTTGTGCATAATATTATTAACATAAAAATGTCTTATAGCAAGTTGGGCTCCGAAAAAATCTGCTGTTGTTTGTTGTTTTTTTTTCATAGAAAAACAACTCTTCAGGCACAGATGGGAAGGAATTTACATAATATCTTTGTACAAGTAGCTCTATAGCAAAGATGAGCTAAATCTATGAAATGGATCATCCGGAGCCATTGTAAAGGAAAATATTATGAATGCAAAAAAGGATGGGCGGCAATATGCTGTAACAGTGACATGTATTTCGACGTGTATGAAACGACTACCCCCACTGATTCTGTATACTAACCAGAATAAAATGTAGTTACAGATTCAGTGTACCCTGGACAATTCACCCCAGGCAACTACCCCAATTTAATAAATAAATTGGGTCCATAGTGTTAGGTTTAGATTTAGGCGGATAGTATTCCTGGGGGAAAGGGGGGGATGATTTCTCAGGTAGTTGTCCTAAAAACCATTTAAACACATATTCATGTTTTACAATGGTGTAGTGGTCTCTTTGCTGATATTTCACAGAATGTTGATGGTGAAAGAGTGTTGAGGGGGTAATCAATTTTCTAGTGATAGTTATAGTTTCAATTTGATCATACAAGCGTGGTACAGGTCAATTTGTTTAGTAAGGGGTGCAATGTGGCATTGAATGCTTGCCTGACACAGCAACATTAGTGCAGGTTATATGGGGACCATCCCAAAATGGCGGGAAGCGGAAAAGTTTGGGTTACTTAGTTATTGGGAATGAGGCCAATCAAATCTCTTTGCTACCGGATTTTTTTTGGGGGTATATTCACGTATATATTATATAATAACTTATTTGAAGGCCTATATGACTTGTTATAATGAAAATAATATCTAAAATAATACTAAAAAAAAAATGATAATAACAGAATACATAACATTTGAAATATATAGTCAAGATTTACTGGTAAGGGGTCTTAATAATTTTCAAATTTATACTTAAATTAATGATTCTAACATTTTTAAGCAAATTCAGACATGGTTATTGTTCATTGTGGTTTTTTAACATACACATTAAATACATGTCGCCCATATTACCTGCACATGGCAGGTAAATATGGCACTTTGGTTAATGACGTCAACATTTGAATATTTGCAGGACAGGTGGGGGTTGGTATTAATTGTTTTTCTTCAACAATAAATTTATAAGCGAGTAGTTATTGATTCATAAAACAAAGATTAGACTGTGTGTCATTTCGTAATTTTATGCAAAATTAGGCAAAATTGAGCTTAGGAGGGCCTCATACCGAATTTACTAATCCCCTCCTCCCAATTAAGTCAATTGGAAAGGAATAATAGGGGAAACGTACATCTGCCTATTAGCCCACTATGCAGCGTTCCACGCCAGCGGCTGCGGCTTTTATCTTTGGTAAGGTACCTTATCTTATTCATAAAGATTGACTAGCAGATTATTATAAAAGTAAATTTCTGTCGTTATTCATTTGACCGATAGCAAAGGAATTTGAAATTGTTGTTAGCTTTAAACATTAGGCAACTCTAAATTAATACCTTTATTCCAGAGTACATTGATCTAAATAAAGATGTGTGAATATACAGTCACTCCATTTATAATGACCAGAATTATAAGACTTACTAATGACCAAGGAAGTTTCTCCAGTCTCAATACAAACAGAGCACTTTTTCTGTGATGTCGTCGATATCTGACAAGATTGTAATCAGAGTATCAATAGTATCTTTTTTTTTTGTAGAAATGTAATTTCACACTTTCAGATTACTTATAAAATGCAAATATAGGTACCTACCAAAGACAAGCGCGGCCGCTGCACCATTGAACGCCGCACAGCGGCACTTCTTATACGGATGTTTACTAATTCCCCTCCAATTAAGTCAATGGAAGAATAACAGGTTGGTGAACGGTACATTCTGCCTATTAGCCCACTTGCAGCTTCACCGCAGCGGGCTGCGGCTTTATTCTTGGTTAAAGGTACCTTACATTATCATTAAAGATGCTAGCAGATTATTGATTAAAAGTAAATTCTTTGGTTATCCATTTACCCGACTAGCAAAGAATTGAACCTTCAAAATGAAATTGTTGTTAGCTATAAAACATGAGCCACTTAAAATCATACCCTTATTCCAGCAAGTACATTTGATACTAATAAAAAGTCTGTGGAATATACATTTCACTCCCATTATAATGACCACAATATATAAGACTATCGTAATGACAAGACAGTTGTCTTCCCAGTCTCTAATACCTAAACAAAAAGCACATTTTCATAGTGCCTCCTGTGAGGTCAGTCTGACATGATTGTAATTCAATGAGGCGGCGTAAATTGATCTGGTCTAACCACTTTGACTAATATCCATTTATATTTGGTCTAGTTCCATTATGTCTATAACAGTTTGTCTGGGTACCTTTGGTCTAAGTTAGCTCTTCTGCAATTCCCATTTGCTCTAATATCCGTTTGTCTAATGTCCTCTTGATTATCACCACTTGGTCACTTCTAGTAAAAAAAACAAACTGATAAATGGGGGAGACTGGGATGGAGTTACCGTGTCAGATGTTACAATCCCGTTCTCAGTGTGCTCAGTTGGAACAAGAGGTTCGTGCTAACTGGATTTATTATACAGCCTACACATAGCTGTTGATCGACACTCCCGGTCTTGAGTGGTTCTCCGTTTCTTGTATTAAAGTAGATCAACAGTTTCCAGTGATTTTTTGAAAAATTAAAACTTTGTCAATTAGTCTTAAAACGAAGGCACTTATGGATTGCCTCCTGAGTATTAATGATATATCAGTAACATGTATGTCACTAAGTATTCCCAGAGCAGCCTGTAATTCTGACTAATGGCTTTGCTACACAGTTGATGTGTATGTGTAAATTCCCATTTGGGGTCAGGTTGTAGTAAACAACCTACCCCAATTACATTACACATGTAAAGTCAAATTTTGTTTCAACTTATTCAGGTGTTAATATTTTTCGATATTTCTTTCATTATTTTATGTCTATTCTACGAGCTCTATTGATCTAACTTGTTACGATACCAGAAACTGGAGAATTTGAAAAACAAGTATGGTATCAGAGATTTACACATGGCCTCGTGTGGAATCAATGATATCCTTCTCCTATTCTATGTTTACATTATGATAAAATTTACCCCGTGCGCAGTATCGGTGAACAACCTCCCCGTATATCGGGTTAGGTCTAGTTTAAAAAATGTCTTCATCGTAATAAGCTGTTCAGTAATTAGTTTACATGTTTCAAGTTTATGTGCTAGGTGTAGCCAACATAAAGGCTAACTACAGAACCGCAAAATGAAGTGCTTGTTGAGTACTTTCGGATGAATAGAATTATCTGCGAAAATGTAAATTTTGTAACGGTCCCGGATTCCTCCTGGTCTCCCCTACCAATTATTCATTTGGGCATGATGAAATGCGCTAAGTTACACCATTTGGCTCTTAGATCAATTGGTCCATAAGATCCAAGTGAGAACTTAGACCAGTTATATACATTCACATCTATTATCGAAAGTAATTTATTAAGCCTGTCTAGACCAATTGCAATTAGCCAAATTTGTTGTAGCACGAAACTGGTAAGCCCATGTGGTATTAGAAATGTTCCAATGAAGACACCAAGTGGATATAAACACATTTGTGAGGTTATGTATCAAGCACCTCTCATAAAGGGAAGTGGACTGTAATGGCATTCAGTGACTTTATTCAACATATTGCTAAAATATTTCATTTTAAGTAGATCAGTGTCTTCTGCTGCTTTTTAAGATTTTATTACATTTAGCTGTGTCCATTTACAAGCAATCTCTATTACATTGATTGTGTAATTACTTTTAGGAATTTGAAAGATTGGTGGAGTCAAGCATAATTCAAAACACAGATATGCAGGATGATGATGGATCAATGATTGCCTGACTCTGCAGGAGAGCTTGCCAAAAAAACCTCATCGGACAGAGTAAGAGTCTTGGTAGAGGGGTGAACAAAAGGTTTGTAGTGCTAAAACCAGTAAATCTGTAAATCATCTCCCAGTCACGGTGCAGGGTAAGAGTTAATTGACGAAATTCTTCTGTTGAACATGGATCGGATGAAATTTCAATAGTTTGTATCTTTGGCAGTTTTGTTAGTCACACACCAGATTGCAAGGCTGTGTGATCGGAACGGTCAAAACCGCACATGAATTGCATAGGTCAAAATCTACTCCTTCAACAGATAAATGGATGGAATATTGACAACCGGGGGAGTCTTATTACTCTTCCCACCAGATTAGGACTGTTCCGCTGCCTATATGTATGGCCTACATTCTATATTGGATGTTAAATGCTGGACATAAGTAAAGTCATGCAGCAACGCCTGGAAGCCACTGAGATGTGGTTTCTCCGTTGAATGATGAGGTCATTCATGGATGAACATATTTCGATGAGGAGGTACTGAAAGGAACCAAGGTCATCCCGAACATTGGCTTTAAAACAATTGCATCCACACAGATTCGTTTTTTAGGCCACATATTCGCAAGAATGCCCTTTGAAAAAGTAGCTCTTACTGTGCTGTCGAAAGGACGCTAGGGCAGAGGACGACAAAAACTGATTTTCTTTCTTTTGGCTTTAGAGATGCCACTGGCACCAGGCCTCTTGATATCATCCGCCGATGCCAGCAGGAAGATGAATCACCTAATAAGCAATGTCAAGATTCTGACAAGCCACCCATAATTGATTGATTTGGGAAAGCCTCTTCTACTCTTGAGTTGTGTCAGGGGAGCCAATGAAGATTTCCATACTGCATGACAAAATTAAAACAAAAACCAAAAACAACAATTAATAGAAAGAAACTTCACTTCAATTACTTTGAAAAATAGTGAACAAACTTTGAACCATCATAGATGTCTATAACATTGTTAATTCTTTTTATATTCTATGTTCAACTGTTTCACTATTAACATTTTAACGGGCATTTCTTCCAAAATATAAATTCACACATACTTTTTCTTAAGATTTCCTTTTTTTCTTAACACTTATGCCATTACAAGCAGTAATATATATTATATATTTATATTATTATTATATGCAGTAATTAAAGTTCTTTAGTCTTAGTGAAATCCGATAATATGTTTGCAACATTTAGATTTACTATAGTGCAACTGGCCATGTTTGCAACCAATTATTATTTTTTATGAGGCTTTTAATGAAAGATTACCTTTGTGCACACAGTATACTTTCCAGAGAGAAACTAGTATGGAAACTCGACCGCGCACGGTCAACTCCATATTGCTCCGCCTTGCCAAGATCAGAAATTTAGACATCATTCTATTCAACTTTCATTTATACACAGACACCTTTGACCTGTAACCCACAGAAGCTCTCTAATCAGCCACATAATGCACCCTAGGTATGCAACACATGTACCCAAAGTCTTATGGAAGATGATCTTGTCAAATGGTGGTTGAAGTTATCATAAGAACAAGCTATTTTAAAACCTATTTGACCTCTGACCATTTGACTTGTTGAACCCAAAATCTCTTGATCATTCCACCCAATATGCACACATGACTAAAATAAAATGATTAGAAAACTGTTCTTGAGGTATTGGAGATTAGCACTTCACCATTTATTGAGCCTCTGTGACCTTTGACCTTTTGACCCCAAAATCCGATCAGAACATTTTCATTTCTGTATGCACTTAATGTACCAAGTATAAATATATCAAGTGAAAACAATATCGAGTTATTGTGAGAACGAGCTATTTTCACCTATTTATTGACCTCTGTGACCTTTGACCTTTGACCCTTGTATTGACCCCCAAAAATCTAATTCAGATCATTGTCACTCTAGTAATGCACACATGTACCAAAGAATGAAGATTATCGTCAAACTGATCTTCAGTATCGTGAGAACGAAAGTGGGACGGACCGTTAGGGACGGACGTATGGACGGACGGACGGACGGACAACCCGACATACATAATGCCTCCGGCGAGACTTCGTCGTGGAGGCATAAAAAAAGTTAATTTTCCACATCCAATTTACATGCTGGTGTTCCTTTCATTCTTAAAAGTGCTAAAGCAATGTGAACCGCGTGGTTTACCCTCCATCAATATGATAAATTAGGGAAACAGATAAACCACCATTATTTGTTGTTTTATTTATTATTAAATTTTTATTATCTGAAGGTGGTGGTTTTTATTGCTTCTTTTTTTATTTTTTATTTTTTTAAATTCTACCATCTTGCACCCTTCTTGCCCACTAAATTTTCTGCTTCTTGTCTATGCACATGTGCTCCAATGGTAACTGAGTTCAATTTATCCTCTCTGGGTTAATCTGACCTTCCTATGCTTTTTTTGTCTCTGACCTGGTCTTTGGTGGTTACAATTCATGGTACGTGTGTGCCTTGAATTCCCTCAAAGCTGCCTGAGCCTATGTATAAGGAGCAATGAGTGGTCAACAACTTACTAAGTTTCCAATTCTTGTATACATTGTCCATGTGTTTATGAACTCGCACCCAAATGGGTGGTGCTGGTTTACGCTTTTTGCCATTTTCTGCATTTAACTTGTCAATATTTTCAAAGTAAGAAAGTTTATGTAACAAATATTCATCTCATTTTGAAGCTATGTTACTGTGTAAGCTCCCTGGAAGTTTTCATGTTCTAGGTGAATAACTTTTCGGAGTTACAATGGTTTAATGTTGGCGACAGTAGGGGTTGGTCCAGAGGCTGCCGCCTGTACAAAGTCAATGGGAATTTACATTTGGGGGTTTGATTTCGGAAAACTTTGAATGTCTTTGCCAAATTTTGCCTTAAAACTGTAATTTGGTACCAAACTAAAGCTTATAAACTGCTTCTATACCATGAAATCAACCTGAACAATAGTTTTTGTATTACACAAAAGTCCCAAGAAGACTCAACGATTTTACGTTTTGACCTAAAAAAAAAGATGCCTCCTAATACAAAAGTAATTCTACTGTGGGGAAAACTGCAATATCTCTGCTAAATTTTACACCTATATAATTTAATTTAGCACCAAATTGAAGCTTTTAATGCTTTATACCATCACATCACTTAAACAATATGGTTAATCGATGCAACAGTACTTGCAGACCCCACCCCCTCATGAATTTAAAAGCGCTAAATTTTTTCTACGGCAAAACTCAGATCATTATTCATTCTATAAAATTGAAACCATAATTAAATTAATACCTTCTTTGAAAGGTTCTGATATTCTCTTACCAGAAATAATATATTATTAATATTTGGCTAGTTGATATAGAATGACTTGACCAATAAAAACAATGAAAATTTTAAAAAATCTAAATTTCCTAAATTTTACCTAATTAACTTTTTCTCTCACCGTGTAATTTTACAATGCAGATTCTAGCATTCCTGAGAATTCCACTTCAAAAATGTACAGTTTTGATATAGTAGGGAATATACTTTTCGAGATTTACATGGGTCCTTGAAGTAGAAATAAGGCCGTTCCGTACGTTCACAATTGGCATGTAACGCAAAAGGCGACGTGAACTTCTATAACACCACGGCACACTATACGAGAATATAAGTGATATTATTTACAACATTTTCAAGCATAAAGACCTTATTCCATGCATGGAAGACTTCGCTCACATGACGCATAGAGACCTTATGGTGATCTAGTGTTTAGTTTACTATATGAATTATTGTCACCAAGTTCTCACATTACTTTCTAGAAGGCAGAAAACTGTAATTTGCTATTATACTGCTAAAGTTCCCTAGAGTTATTTAATTTAAAGCGTGTAGCCTTATGCAGCAGGGCCGACCGCGATGAGTATATTTTAAAGTAGCAGGGCCAAGTCTAAAGTGGGGAAAAAGGCGAGCGCTAGAACAGCATAAAATATCACAGAATCTGCAAAGGTATGGTCTCATTTTAGCTTTTTGTACACGATCTGCAGAAAATAGGGGGGGAAGGGTGAAACCCCTTCTAATTTTCCCCCCTAGTCTTGACCCACCTCCTTCATTAAACTTTAGCATTCTATGCATATTAAAAAGCTGAACTGATATTGTCCATTTTACATACTCATGTGTATATCAAATTATATATAACTTATCTTCCCTTTTAAAATCAAGTTAAATAGCCCCTCCCGTTCATGCTTGCATAAAGCACCTTGTTTTACGTCAATATTGATTTTGTGTATTTTTAGGCCTCCGCGCCTCACGCTCACCATAATCAAGCTTGTACTCGATTCACCCCTTTACATGCTTGTATATTATTTAACATTAATCATTGATGTTCCCCCTATTTCAGAACATCAGTGACCCCTTCCCTCCCCACAAATTTGCACTTGCCATAAGCTACCCTGTGTCAGTGTCACTATATATTCTTTAGATCGCACTTTGATATTATACAGTTTTAACCCTTGGCTAAAATATGAGTTAAATAGTTTTGTTTCATTCATTTATTGTTATCGTATTTATTTTTTTTTTATTAACCTATTATGACCCACCTCCACAGCCCATAAACTTTCCAGTCTATTCTCATCCTATCATCCTAACTCTACTTCCGTCTCTGCTCTATCTGGTTTGGTGGATTCCAAAGTTCGATGCATAATTGTGTTGTCTTGATTATCTCATGGCTGCCTGCCTTGAGCCTGTGCCCTAAGGAAAATGGAGAACAATCGAACATGATTAGGCCTATAACATTTTAAACTTCAAAGTTGCATTTCAACTGTCTTACATGTAATCATCACAACTTTACATTTGTGTGCCATGTATAAAAACCAATGATTTCCTTGTCAAAAATAGATTAGTGGCCTTCGTCTTGTAACGATTGGTTAAACTGTTCTACATACACTAGTAATTCAGCAAACATATATCCAGCAAGCTAGTTTTTGTCTTAGTATGACCACATAGCCACAGCATACTGCCGTCAAGGCTAGCGAGTTGACTGCATGAAAATGAGGGCCTTCGCTCTTCCAGCGCTAGTTTCAAAACTATTGGATAACAAATTTATTTATTATTTAATGTACTTAACAACTAGACTATCTACCTTCTCATGATGACCATAAAGCAAAAAAAATAGCATCAGATCTACCGCTGTAGAGTTTGTTGTATACAAAAATTATCACATTTCCACTCAATGTTCATTAAAGTTCTATATTAAGCCATTGATACAGTGCACTCGTTTTCATTGAAAGATCACGATTGCTGCCGATTGTGACAGTCTCTTGGTATGGAACGCCAAGTGTACATTCGTGTACAACACTACACCAACTGCAGTATTGTCACATAGATCGACGAGACACGTTGAAATTTTTACTCCCACAATATCACGAAGCTCAAGTTCTTCGTACAGGTAGAGATTGTTTGACGTCTCTGATTAGCTATCGCGTGAAAGCACGCCTCCTGGTTCGAATGACTGAGTGCGTTGACCGCTAACTGAACAACTCGATTCAGCTGTTCCAAAGACCGCTTTTATCGTGCGCAGCTTGTCAATCATTACCAATGGACCCATTTCGCAAGAAAAACGGCAAGACTCGACTTCACAAAACGTTGCGGCGGAAAGCCACTCTTCAATACTTTTCTAGAATAAAGAAGAGAAAATAAATAGGGAACTTCAACGAAAGTCCACTGTTCGGACTCCGCCCAACAGTTGAAAAACGTAATGAAAAATGAGAACTTACCAAAAAAAAAAATGACGAGCTCTAAATATTTATCGTGACTATGTTCATTGAAAGCACTAATGGTAGTGTATATTCATTATCTAATGTGATCATATCGAGCATCGTCATATTTGTGATGTAAAAATTCCCTACTTCATCAAAAGATAACAATCAAGACTACAATAATCACTGTGCGAGACTCTGAATGGAATACAGATTCTGAATGCATAGGCGGCCGATCCGGAAATGTCAGTGGAGCGGGGGAGGGGGACGTGTCCCCCCTCGATTTTAAAGGCTTAACATATTTTAATAGAGTGAATTAGCTGTGAAGCAATAAAGCAGGTTAAAATGTATGTTCAGATACTCATTACAATCGAAATGTTATATATAAGGCAAAATTTTTGGCTCGCGCTTCACCTCGCAAACATTTCAATAGTTTCTGCATAAGGTGCGAAGTATGCAAATTTGAGTGTATAGATGCGGTTGCCAAGTCTGCGCACCTAAAATTTGACCTCAACTTAATGAAAAATAGACTTCCAAAAGATTATTTTAAAGATTCATCAATTCTATTCCATGTCTTCATATTCTATTGACAATGAAGCAAAAAAATCTCCAAGAATAAATTTACAAGAACAACATGTTTTCACGATTTTTGAAGGCTTGTCATTTTGTATTGCAGAATTAATATGCCCCTGGTCTGCGCACAACTCATTTTGCACGCAAATCAAGCGCACTAAGTTTTTGACTTCGTTTTGAGATATGGTTAATTTTTCAGGGTAGCAAATAATAACTTGCTGAAAACCATTTTTAATCAATTTTTTTCGCCAGATTTTTTTCAAAATGGATTGTTGAGGTTAAGATTGCAGGTTGAATCAGTAGGGGTTTGTTCTATAAAATGTCGCCGCATTACGATGTAGCGCAGACAGGGGCACGCCAGACTTTAATAGGCACACTCACCATACTATTTTCCAGAGTCGTTGACATGAAATCGCCGCGCTTGCTAGAATTGGATAAACAAGTGCAACGCAATTTTAGGAAAGATCTTGAATTTACGGAAGGTCTGTTTGTTAGAACCTACTCCATAAATTTAATAATATTGCACGACGCTCGATTGGATCACGTTTAGCATATATAATACTACTACCATTGTGCCCAATGAACACATAGTCACGATAAAATTTGATTCGTCATTTATTTTTTGGAAAGTCCTCATTTCTTTACAGTTTTCAAATGTTGGGCGTTAGTCCGACAGTGGATTCGTTGAAGTTCCTTTTTAATTTCTCTTCTTTATTCTAAAATATTGAAGAGTGGGGTCTACGCTTAACCTTTTGTGAAGTCGAGTCTTGCAGTTTTTCTGCGAAATGGGTCCACTTTGGTTATGGATTGACAGCGGGGCACGACAAAGCGGTCTTTATCGGGAACAGCTGAATCGCGTTGTTCAGTTACGGTTCAACGCACTTCAGTCATCGCAACCAGGAGGCCGGAGCTCCTCGCGATAGCAAATCAGAGCGCCCCAATCAGCAATGCATTGTTCTCTATTTCGTAAAAGTGGAATGGTGACTTTTCTCCGTGCCCTGTTTTTAACCATTCCAATCGAACTCTCAAAAGTTTCAGGGTTATCTCACTCTTAAACCGCCAGCCCCCGTCGCGAAGCGACGGGAACTCGACGAGTCACTAACGCGTTCTAGCGAAGTTTTTTTTTTCTAGAGAAAAAAAAAATGATCACAAATTCGGGGTCAAGATAATTCATACTCACATTGAATCCAGACTGTGAAGGTCCTTCCTCGAATTGGTGACATCTGCAAATATTCACTTGAAGTAATAAACTAAATAAGATGAAAAAATACTGGGAAACAGAGACATCCACCACGTAATCCTAATTTCAGTTTGCAAGGTTAGGTCATCCGGAAGTGGAACGTCGTCTGCTCCAACTTCACGTCCCGTGACGTGACCTGTTCAAATTAATTCTTCGCAACAGAATTATGGACGAGGTCATGAATCGAATGACGTCATTGTAAGAGCAGCATGGCACCGGAAATTTGAAGAAAACAAGACCCAACGGAAAAATTCATTTTGGCAAGTCAAAAGCTCTAGTATACTTTCATTTTTAGTCGTTGTTTTACGCTGAAACATCAAGATTTTAAAAATAGATATTTTAAAATTAGATTAATTAAATTGACCAGTATAATCATTTGCGCTCATCATCACTGAAAGTTACGCTGTAAATAGGGGTGGTTGAAGTACAGCCCCGTCGCCTTCGGCGACGGGGCTGTGTATAGTTATCTCACTCTCAGATCTACAGCACAGCCACAGCACACAACAGGCATGAAGAAGGAGGCACTACACAGTCACAGGCCTGTATAATAGTGCATTAAGTTTATTGCTTAACGCAATCCAGTCATATATTAGTAGATCCATGGCAATGGTAGATCTAAACAGTTGATCCTTGGAAAGTAGACCGTACTAGTTTATTATGACCATGATTTAACAGGGAGATGCACTAGTGGGACCAGTATACACGGTCAAGACAAGAGCTGAATCATACACAAATACCAAGCAACAGTAGAACTTAGTTTATTGATTATTTCCGCTGATAAATTTGATAAGATTATACTGCAATATCGAAAGTATCCTTACCTGAAGCGAGGTTACTAAGCTGAGCCTTCGGGTAGCAAGCTCAGTCTGTAAAATATTCAATTATTATCTAAGAAAGTTTTCTCCGATTGACAAAATTTGTCGCAAGCGATGAATGTCACCATTTTTTAACTAGCCTTTATTCAGTCACCAAAAAATATCGTAGCCTGCGATTCAGTCACTGAAAAAAAGGTGGCGGACGGAAAACCCGGAGTTCACGGACGTTTTCTGCGGAAAAAAGACGGAGTTTTAGTCCGGCGGACGGAAATACCTGAACGTCATCAGGTTTTTTTGTCCGCTTTTGCATTTCCGGACGTTTTCCCCGCACGGACATAAAAACCTGCTACACCGGTGCCATTTTCTACCTCTGTTTTCGATTATTTGCTCCTATCCTGCATATGATATTGCATGCAGCGCATATGCGAGAGCTGATCCTGGCCGGAAAACATAGATAAGAAGCATCCGAAAAAATACCGATTTGGCGTTGCCAATTTTACGAACATTCTGTGATAAGTACCGATCAGCCGTAGTGCAAAAGGCATGGGGAGCGTGTGAGGGAGCGTGCCGCTGAACGTGAGCAGGGCTGAATTACAGACTATTCTCACAATCACGTATCCGATTTATATCGAGATCTTTCTTCTGCGTTGAAACTATGGAAAGCAGTCGGATACCTTTTTTTTTTTTTTTTTTGAACCCCCCCCCCCTATTCTTTTGTTATCATTTTCTCTTCTTCTCTCTTTTTTTTTTTTTTTTTTTATTATTATTATTAACATTTATTATTTTGTTATGTTCATTTTTTTTCTCTCTTATGTTTCTCTTTTTTCCCTTCAAACTTTCTTTTTCTTTTCTTCCTCTCTTTTTTTTTTTTTTTTTTTTTTTTTCTTTCTTGATCGTTTTTTTTTTTTTTACACTCTTCTTATTTCTTTTTGTTTTTGTTTTCTTTGTGGCGAATCCAGGGGGCCGAAGGGGCCCGCCCCCCCCCTATTTATGAAAAAAATCTGAAGTAGTCCCAAATCCGTCTCGGAGACGTCTCCTGATTTTCGGAGACGATTTGGGGACTTACTTCAGGCTTTTTTCATAAATTGTCGCGGAGACGTCTCTAACACTTTTTATCCGTCGCGGAGACGGATTTTTATTCTGCTGCGGAGACGTCTCCGCGAAGTGAGATAGCACCCTAAGTGCTTAAAATTCTATGCTTTGTGGTCGTTAAAGTAGAGGGAAAAATTTCGCTCGGGCTTCGTGCTCGCATTTAGTTTATATTTTTGTTTATAGCGGTAAATACCTCATATTTTATTGATATTTTTCCATGAATTCACTATTTAAAAAAAAACTAAAATAGGCTTTAAATGATTTGTTTTCATGTAATTATATCCCCCAAATTTTTAACTTTCAAAAGGGACTTCAAATTTATATGCTTATCTGAAATCCTTCAACAGGCATTTAAGGCGTGGGCCTATATTTTCCTGGTAGGGGGTGCCATTTTTTGAAAAGTACACTGGGCGCCAAAATCAAGTCGGGCCACTGAGGTGCGAAATCCTGGATAATCGCCTGCCAATATTTGGTATCTTGGATCCGTCAGTGTAAACATGGAATTGGTTTGACAATTTTGAATTGTTAAGCTCCAGACTCTTTGGGGAATTGATATGCAGGAATATCGTTTTTATTCAGTTCTTTCGTCAATTCGATGGAAACAACCAGGGCGGAGTACCTTCGGGTTCATTTGATTCGATAGGGATATTTACAATTTCAGCTCTAATCCCAAAAGGTTTTTTTTTTTTTAAGTTTTTTTTTTTTATAGTTTTTTTGTTAAAGTTTTTTTTTTAGTTTTTAAGTTTTGATAACTCGAAATGCCAACAAGGTTAGCTAAAAGTGGGTGATCTGAGTATATACATTTCTATTTCCCCCCTGAATTTGTCTGCAAGGAATTTCCTTCTTAGATCTAAAGGTGTTTCCCCAAGTTCAACTTGTACAAGTCATTGCAAGTTGGGGAACTCCAGCACAAATCCTTAGAGCTTGATATTTTCTGGAATCTAATAGTTTGAGGTACACTGTCATAAGCTTTGCAGTATAGTCAATTAAAGATAGAATTGATGTTGTTGTTGTTATTTGGTATTATACTGGGTGTTTCCGAAAAAAGGAAACCCAACTTTGATCAACAATAATTTCAAAAATATTCCAATGGTGAACTGATTATGAAATTTATATCACTGTAAAGTGCAACTCATTATCATTCTAATGATATCTCTCTCGACTCACCCATATCATGCTTCGCTGAACCCCATTGTTCTGAAAAAGTCTTGTAAAATTGTTCGTGTTTCACTTTCATGCACCATGAGATGGTTTGTGTGAATGTGCCTGGAAAGAAAACCAACTTTGATCATCAATAACTTCAAAAATATTTCTGTGGTGATTAAAAAGTTAATATCACTGGAAAGTACAACTCATTACCATTCTAATGATACCTCTCTCAGCTCACCAATATCATGCACCACTGAACCCCATTGTTTTGAAAATTGTCTCGCAAAATTGTGATAGGTTCTCTTTCATGCCCCTTGAGATGAGTTGCTGTAAAAGTTCCTAACAAATCTCAATAAAGCATTCCAGTGACTTTAAATAAATGAGTTTGATAAGTGGGTTGGAAATATCTACTTATCTAGTCTGTTAATCTTACCATCCAGGTACTTTCAACATGTTACTGCTCACGACAACCCAGAGAACCTTCAGTTCTCCGTGGATAATGTAAGAAGCATGACAGTGCATCAATCACAATTTTGCCAGATATTTTCAGAACAATGGGGTTCAGTGATGCGTGACATTGGTGAGCTGAAAGAGATATCAATACAATGAGTGGCACTTTCCAGTGATCATGGTGATATAAACGTCATAATCACCACTGTCATGGTTTTTAAATGATTGATGATGAAAGTTGGGTTCCCTTTTTAGGCACATTGCAACAACCCATCTCAATGAGCGTGAAAGTGAACCACTCATAATTTTGCAAGACATTTTCAAAACAATGAGGTTCAGTGATGCGTGACATTGGTGAGCTGAGCGAGGTATCATTAAAATGGTTTTGAATTGCACTTTCCAGTGATATAAATTTTATAATCACCATGGTAATATTCTTGAAATTTTTGATGATCAAATTTGGGTTTCCTTTTTTCTGGGTCACCCAGTACAGTCTGTGTCAAATAAAAATGGTACAAGTGGAAAACATTTTTGTAAAGTATGAAAATTAATCACATTCTAAACGCGTTTGATATTTCCATAAAAAGGGAAAAGCAGGCTTTCTTCTGCAACTTTTTTAATCCAATTTGGTGGAGTAAATCTTGAGATATGACCAGTTTTCTATAATCAAGAAAATTTGTACTTTGCGCATGCTTTCCTATGGGTTCCGCACATACATTAATAGCCACAAATTCAGCGCACCGAAACAATTAGATGTGTGCAATTTCGATGAGCTCATCGCCGCACAAAATTTGGCATAACTTTTGTTTTACAAAAGCAAATTATACAAAACAAAGTGCATCAGCAAGAAGAATCTTCTTCGATGCCACATTCACATATCATTAGAAAAAATTTCATACCTAAATAATTTTTCCCGACTGTACCATTTTTTTTTACACAGACTGTATAGCAATCAGTCATAACTGGCTATTTTTGTCACAAAGTTTGCGTTTTTATTTTTCCATCTGAAAGTCATTTTCCCCCTGTGATTTTACTATTACTACTAAACTAAAGTAAAATTGCCTCACATCAAATCAGGGTTCCAGTAAGTAAATTCATTGAGCATAGCCTATATGCTGAATGTATAGGTTATATTTTACTTCTCTTTTACTTTTTTTTCCATGACATAATTATACTTCACAGCCTCTTATCAAGGCTCTATACCGAGTGAGTCAAAAAAAAAAACTTTACACCTAGAAAAATGTCAATAAAAGAAAACCAATTTATAAATTCCAAATTCTGATACATATTCTAAAAGAGTAACTCCTCCCGCATGTTTTGGTACCAATTTTGTGTGTTATATTTCTACGCTTGGATGAACACAACGCATTGTTTTTGAACATGTCGATTTCGAATTGTGCAAGAATGGGAGTAACATCAAAACAACAAAAAGCTAGAAAAAAGCAACTTCATCCTGATTAAAATAGCATAACTTTTTAAAGAAAATGTCTTCCGCTTAATAACTTGGCAGGGGTGTTGTTATACACATTGACTACATTTTGTATGAAAATGAGATAGATCTGTAGAGTCAGGCATGAGTGAGCACACGTCAGAGACAAAATAATCACTTTTCAAAAGTATTAGGAGGCCTTTTTAGGTCTGTCAATGGCAATTTACTCTTTAATGTGTACTCATTCGTGCATAACTTGACGAGTCAATCTAATTTTCATACAAAATGTAGTGAATATGTGTAACAATACCCCTGCAAAGTTATTAAACGGAAGACATTTTCGTTAAAAAGTTATGCTATTTTAATCAGGATGCGATGAAGTTGCTTTTTTCTAGCTTTATGTTGTTTTGATGTTACTCCCATTCTTGCACAATTGGAATTGACATGTTCACAAACAATGCATTGTGTTCATCCAAGCGTAAAGACATACCAAACAAAAGTGGTACCTGAAGATGCGGGAGGAATTACTCTTTCGGAATATGTAAAATAATTTGGGGTTTATAAATTGTTTTTCTTTTTATTGACATTTTTCTAGGTGTAAAGTTTTTTTTACTCACTCGGTATATATTATTTTGGAACATTTCATACATTTTTTTTTTTTTTTTGCTTCCGTAGTAATGTTTTTTTTTTTTTTTTTTTTACTTTTCTTTAATGCCCTCCCAGGTACAGCTACTGATTTTTGTCGTACAGTGGGGGAGGGCCAAGTGTTGTGTGTGGAGGGGGGGGGGACTAAGACTATTTTCTGTTCATAAAATGTTTCATATCGGGGGTGGGGCAAGATATTTGGTTTCTTAACCCTATCAAGATCAAGGGGAGGGGCACAATGTGCCTCGAGCAAACTTGTATGCGCCATATCATTGTCCAAATCTGGTGAACTTTTCCTGAAATTTAATCACGAAGATTTTAATATTTATTTTGTTAGGGTATGATAATCCATGTTACAGTGGAAACTCCGAATTCGCAACCATGTCAATCTGCAATTTTGGATCATTTGATACATCAATAAATAATATTAGAGTGTTATCAATGGGGTCTCTTTCTTGAAATTAAATTGAAATAACAGAAAAAATGCCGAGAATGCCACTGTACCTCTTTTTTATTTATTTCTTATTTTCTTACTTTTTGTATGATAAAAAAAGCGCCACAAAACAATGCATATATCTTATTGTTTTCACATTTAACAATATTTCAAATGATCGAGTTTATATACCTAGACAGTGAAAATTAGGATAATGACAATTAGAATTCAATTATGTTAGTTAATTGAACAAAACGACCTCTTTTGGTGAAATTGCGTTTTTTATTTATTTATTTATTTTTTCCTTCTTCTTCTTTTAGTAGTGTGCATAAACCGCCAAGGAGTATCATTGTACAACAATAAATTGCAGGGGCGGATTCAGCATTCTCCAATAGGGGGGGGGGGAGGACCGGATACAAAGTTTTATCTAAATTTTCCTCGCTCAGCTGAAAGGGTTGTTTTACGATCAGGGTACACCATTCTGTCTCACTGGACCAAAAAAAAAAAGTTGTTTTGTTTTCCCTCAATTTTTGTGTATGTGTTCTAGACAAGTAAAATGATATGAGGTCACCAAATTATTTTTCTATAGGGGTTCAAATTTTTTATTACATGTGAAGCAGCTTCATTTTTCGGAGAGGACGTTTTTGACGGAACGTGAACTGTCTGAAAAATAAGTGGATGTAGGTGAAGTAAACATTATAAGTTGTGGCATATATACAAGTGTTCTTACAGACAAAAACATTGTTCATCAAGTGATGTCTAACTATGCGTAAAACCATCGAATTCGGATAGGACATTTTTTGACAGAATTGGCACCCCATTTCTGGTTAATGGTCACAAAAAATCAAATTAACTGTAGCTACTGGGGTTTTCAGATTTTAAACAATTGCATTTCAGTAGTCAATTCTGATTGGAAAAACAAGCCTAATAATTGCTAATGATGAAGATGCGCAGGCTCAAAATCAGAAAAAATAAAATGAGACAGTAATTTTGCCCTAAAATGCCATATAATGGTCAGTTTTTAGAAGTAAATGTGTATTTCAATAATTTATTTTTCTCTAAATGTAGGTTGCTCTAACAGTGCCCAAGAGCTTGCCATCGTAGATATGATATTCCAGCACATCTATTTCTTTTTATGGGGCACAGAAGGCCATTTTTTTGACGGTGTACCCTGATCGTAAAACAACCCTTAACAGCCGGGAAGGGAGGGGGGGGGTGGTATTTTTTTAAGAACAAAATACTGCATTAAATTAGATTATGCAAGGGCGAAATGCCAGCCGAAATTTTTTTATATACAGCCTGAAAACATATGCATTTGTAAGCGCTTTTTTTGTGTATTGTAATAACGGGTTACTCAGTTCATTTAATAATAATGCAGCCCGAATTTTAGCTGTATTCCTCTTTTTTTTTTTTTTTTGGTGTGTTTTTTGTACTGTATCCTAAAAAGGCAACTTAATGTAAAGTGAAGCGCGAGCACGAAAATGGTTGATATATTAATCTGAAAACGAGACATTTTAAGTGTAAAAAAAAAAAAAAAAGGATTCCGCTTTCTATGGCTGAGGTGATAAAGTGTTACTTTCGTTTCATATTAATAATGGAGGTATATTTAATTCAATAATGCGAACCAAACTTTTTGCTAATATTCTTTTTTGTGTGCTAGGCTATACCCATAAAGAGGTTAGTTATCCCGTTGAAAAAGTAAATGCTGAGACCATTTAAAGTTTTTCTTGTCATCCCCATGGACAGGAAATAGGTTTATCTTATGAAGGGTGGTTTTACGAATTAGTGCATACCGTAAATCGTTTAAACCTAAACATTCGACGAAAATCTCCCCCCCCCCCCCCGAGCCCTATAGTGTAACATACGTTAGGTTTTTGAAAATCATAGTCTGCAGAAAGACTGTCCCACAAGCTCCATTGAACACTTTTTTTTGTAATGAAATATACATTTTCTCATAGATCCGATGTTCCACTTTATCATATTACAATTTGGCGAGGTGAATATTTGTAGAGCCACAGCGGACTCAATTCAAAGTTATCCCCCCCCCCCGAGCTCTGTGGTAATAATAATTATTGAAGGATTTTGAAAATCATAGTCTGCGGAAAGACTATTCGACAATGCTCCATTGACACTTTTATTTTAATGAAAACATACATTTTCTGATAGATCCGATGTCCTCTATATCATATTACATTTGGTGAGGTGAATATTTTTTAGAGCCACAGCAACTATGCAAAGTTACCCCCCCCCCGAGCCCTATAGTGTAATATACGTGAAGCTTTTGGAAAATCATATCTGCAGAAGACTATTCACAAGCTTCCATTGACACTTTTATTTTAATGCAATATACATTTTCTCATAGATCCGATGTTCCTCTAATTATATATCACAATTGGTGAGATGATATTTGCAGAGCCCAGCGGGACTCATTCAAAGTTCCCCCCCCCCCCGAACCTATAGTTATATTACGTTGGGTATGAAAATCATAGTCTGCAAAAAGACTATTCCACAAGCTCCATTGACACTTTTTGTAATGAAATATACATTTTCTCATAGATCCGATGTTCCTCTATATCATATTACAATTTGGTGAGGTGAATATTTTGAGAGCCACAGCAGACTCATTCAAATTTACCCCCCCCCCCAACCGCCCTATAGTGTAATATACGTGAAGCTTTTGAAAATCGAGTCTGCAGAAAGACTATTCCCACAAGTTCCATTGACACTTCTTATTTTAATGAAATATACATTTTCTCATAGATCCGATGTTCCTCTATATCATATCACAATTTGGTGAGGTGGAATATTTTGCAGAGCACAGCGGACTCATCAAAGTTACCCCCCCCCCCCGAGCCCTATAGTGTAATATACGTGAAGCTTTTGAAAATCATAGTCTGCAGAAAGACTATTGGACAAGCTCCATTGAACTTTTATTTAATGAAATATACATTTTCTTCATAGATCCGATGTTCCTCTAATACATATTAAATTTGGTGAGCTGAATTTTTGTAGAGCCACAACAGACTCATTCAAAGTTACCCCCCCCCACCCACCCTATAGTGTAATGTACAAGCTTTTGAAAATCATAGTCTGCAAAAGACTATTCCATAAGCCCATTGACACTTTTATTTAATGAAATATACATTTTCTCATAGATCCGATGTTCCTCTATATCATATTACAATCAGTGAGGTGAATATTTTGTAGAGCACAACAGACTCATTCAAAAGTTACCCCCCCAAGCCCTATAGTGTAATATAGAATTAAGCTTTTGAAAATCATAGTCTGCAGAAAGACTATTCCGTAAGCTACATTGACACTTTTATTTTAATGCAATATACATTTTCTCATAGATCCGATGTTCCTCTATAATATATCACAATTTGGTGAGATGAATATTTTGCAAGAGCCACAGCGGACTCATTCAAAGTTACCCCCCCCCACCACGAACCCTATAGTTAATATACGTTGGGTTATTGAAAATCAATAGTCTGCAGAAGAATCCACAGCTCCTTGACACTTCTTTTTGTAATGAAATATACATTTTCTCATAGATCCGATGTCCTCTATATCAATATTACAATTTGGTGAGGTGAAATATTTGTAGAGCCACAGCAGACTCATTTCAAATTTACCCCCCCACCAGCCCTATAGTGTAATATACGTGAAGCTTTTTGAAAATCGGAGTCTGAGAAAAGACTATTCCACAAGTTCCATTGACACTTTTATTTTAATGAAATATACATTTTCTCATAGATCCGATGTTCCTTCTATATCATATCAAAATTTTGGTGAGGTGAATATTTTGCAGAGCCACAGCGGACTCATTTCAAAGTTACCCCCCCCGAGCCCTATAGTGTAATATACGTGAAGCTTTTGAAAATCATAGTCTGCAGAAAAGACTATTCACAAAGCTCCATTGACACTTTTATTTTAATGCAATATACATTTTCTCATAGATCCGATGTTCCTCTATAACTATATCACAATTTGGTGAGATGAATATATTTGCAGAGCCACAGCGACTCATTCAAGTTACCCCCCCCCACCCCGAACCCTAATAGTGAATATACTTGGGGTATTGAAAATCATAGTCTGCAGAAAGACTATTCCACAACTCCATTGACACTTCTTTTGTATGAAATATACATTTTTCATAGATCGATGTTCTCTATATCATAATTACAATTGTGAGGTGAAATTTTGTAGAAGCCACAGCAGACTCATTTCAAATTACCCCCCCCCAGCCCTATAGTGTAATATGTGAAGCTTTTGAAATCGGAGTCTGCAGAAAGACTATTCCACACAGTCCATTGACACTTTTATTTTAATGAATATACATTGTTCTCATAGACCGATGTTCCTCTATATCATATCACATATTTGTGAGGTGAATATTTTGCAGAGCCACAGCGGACCTCATTCAAAGTTACCCTCCGCCCCCCCGAAGCCTATAGTGTAATATACGTGAAGCTTTTGAAAATCATAGTCTGCAGAAAGACTATTCCACAAGCTCCATTGACACTTTTATTTTAATGCAATATACATTTTCTCATAGATCCGATGTTCCTCTATAATATATCACAATTTGGTGAGATGAATATTTTGCAGAGCCACAGCGGACTCATTCAAAGTTACCCCCCCCCACCCCGAACCCTATAGTGTAATATACGTTGGGGTATTGAAAATCATAGTCTGCAGAAAGACTATTCCACAAGCTCCATTGACACTTCTTTTGTAATGAAATATACATTTTCTCATAGATCCGATGTTCCTCTATATCATATTACAATTTGGTGAGGTGAATATTTTGTAGAGCCACAGCAGACTCATTCAAATTTACCCCCCCCCCAGCCCATGTGTTAATATACGTGAGCTTTTTTGAGAAACTGGACGTCTGCAAAGACTATTCCACAATTCCATTGACACTTTTATTTAATGAATATACTTTTCTCATAGATCCCCGATTGTTCTTCTATCATATCACAATTTGGTGAGGTGAATATTTGCCAGACCACAGCGGATCATTCAAAGTTACCCCCCCCCCGAGCCTTATAGTAATTACGTGAAGCTTTTGGAAAAAATCATAGTCTGCGGAAAGGCTATTCCACAAAGCTCCATGACACTTTATTTTAATGCAATATTACATTTTCTTCATCAGATCGATGTGTCCTCTATAATATATCACAATTTGGTGAGTGAATAGTTGGCGACGCACAGCGGACTCATTAAAGTTACCCCCCCCTCCCCCCACCCCGAAGCCGTTAGTGTAATAATACGTTGGAGGTCATTGAAAAATCATAGTCTGCAGACAAGACTATCCACAAGCTCCATTGACACTTCTTTTTGTATGGAATATCTTTTTCTAGTCCGATTTCCTCTATATTATATTTACATTTGGTGCAGGTGAATATCTTATCTGTAGCCACAGCAGACTCAATCATACCACCCCCTCCCCCCCAGCCCCTAGTTTGTTAATACAGTGAAGCTTTTGAAAATTTCGGAGAGTCGCAGAAAAGGACTATTCCACAAGTCCATTACACTTTTATTTAATGAAATATCATTTCTCATTAGATCCGATGTTCCTCTATATCATTATCACAATTTGGTGTAGTGTTGAATATTTTGCCAGAGCCACAGCGGACTCATTCAAAGTTTACCCCCCCCCCCCCCAGCCCAGTATAGTTGTATTACTGTGAAGCTTTTTGAGAATCATAGTCTGCAGAAAGACTATTCACAAGCGTCCATTGACACTTTTATTTTAATGAAATATACATTTTTATAGATCCGATATTCCTTTATAGACATATAGCATTGAGTGTGAGATGAATATTTTGCAGAGCCACAGCGACTTCATTCAAAGTTACCCCCCACCCCAGACAAAAAAAACCCTATAGTGTATATTACGTGGCGTATGAAATCATAGTCTGCAGAAAAGACTGTTCCACCAAGCTCCATTGACACTTTTTTTTGTATGAAATATACATTTTCCATAGATCGATGTTCCTTATCCTATTACAATTTCGGCGAGTGATATTTTTGCTAAGCCCACAGCAGGAACTCATTCAAAGCTTATCCCCCCCCCCCCCCCGAGGTCTGTTGTAATAATAATTATATAAGGACTTTTGAAAATCATAGTCTGCGGAAGACTTTCCACAAGTTCCATTCGACACTCTTTTGGTAATGAAATATAATTTTCCTCATAATTCCGATGTTCCTCTTATCACTATACAAATTTTGGGAGCGTGATATTTTTTAAGCCACAGCACAGGACTCATTCAAGATTACCCCCCCCCTCCCCAGCCCTTAGTGTATATACGTGAAGCTTTTGAAATCGAGTCTGCCAGAGAACCTATTCCACAAGTCCATTGACACTTATTTTAATGAAATATACATTTCTCATAGAAATCCATGTTTCCTCGTATTATTATCACAATCTTGGTGAGGGATATTTTGCAGAGCCACAGCGGACTCATTCAAAGTTACCCCGCCCCCCTGAGCCCTATAGTTGTAATTAACGCAGGATGCGAAGCTTTTGAAAATTCATAGTCTCGAGGAAAAGACGTCATCTCACAGCTCATCTGACACTTTTATATTTTAATGAAACATCTTTCTTATAGATCCGATATTCCTTATTTAAATCCAATATATAGAAGGCGGGCCCCAATTTTTGGTGGGAGATGAAATTTTGCGAGCCACAGCGACTCTTCAAAGTTACCCCCCACACCCGACCCTATTAGTGTAATATACCGTTGGGTGGTATTTGAAAATCATAGTCTGCAGAAGACGTTCCACAAGCTCCATTGACACTTTTTTTTGTATGAATAAGTACATTTTCTCATAAGATCGATGTTTCCTCCTATATCATTATTACACATTTGGCGAGGTTAATACTTTTGTAGAGCCACAGCGGACTCATCAAGTTATCCCCCCCCCCCCCCCCCGAGCTCTGCTAAGTAATTAATAATTATATTAATTGGACTTTTGAAAATCACTAGTCTGCGGAAAGACTATCACAAAGCTCCCATTGACCTTTACTTTTAATATTTAATGAAACATATATTTTTCTCATAGATGCCAATGTTCCTCTATATCATATTACAATTTGGTGAGTGATATTTTATTTAGAGCCACAGCAGACTAATGCAAAGTCCCCCCCCCCCCGCCCCAGCCCATCAGAACTAATAGAAGCTTTTTTGAAAATCACAGTCTGTTAGAAAGACTATTCCGTAAGCTCCATTGACACTTTATTTTAATGAAATATAATTTTCTCATAGATTCGATTTCCTCTATAACATATCACAATTTGGTGAGATGAATATATTTTGAAGAGCCACAGCCGACTCATTCAAAGTTACCCCCCCCCCCCGAGCCCTACTGTGTTAATAATTATATTAGGGACTTTTGAAAATCATAGTTCTGCGGAAAGACTATTCCGCAAGCTCCATTGACACTTTTTTTTAATGAATATACATTTTTTCTCATAGATCAGATGTTTCTTTATAACATATTCTAATTTGGTGAGGTGAATATTACTCAGCCACAGCGGACTCATTCAAAATCATCCCCCCCCCGGCGCCCTTATAGACAGTGTAATATACGTTAGTGGTTTTATAAAATCATGTCTGCAGAAAGACTATTATCCACAAGCTGCATTGACACTTTTTTTTGTAATGAAATATACATTTTCTCATAGATCCGATTCCTTTTACTAACATATAGCAATTTGTTGAGATGAATATTCTGCAGAGCCACAGCGGACTCATTCAAAGTTCCCCCCCCACCCGAACCCTTATAGTGTTAAATACGTTGGGGTATTGAAAAACATAAGTCTGCAGAAAGACTATCTCCACAAGCTCCATCGACACTTTTTTTGTAATAGAAATATACAATTTCTCATAGATCCGATGTTCCTCTATATCATATTACAATTTGGTGAGGAGAATATTTTGCAGAGCCACAGCGGACTCATTCAAAGTTACCCTCCCCCCCCCCCCCCCCCCGAGCTCTATAGTGGTCAATATATTATATTAATGACTTTTGTGAAAATCTATAGTCTGCGGAAAGACTATTCGACAAGCTCCATTGGACACTTTTATTTTAATGAAATATACATTTTCTCATAGATCCGATGTTCTTCTATGACATATTACAATTTGGTGAGGTGAATATTTTGTAGAGCCACAGCAGGACTCATTCAAATTTACACCCCCCCCCCCAGCCCTATAGTGATATACGTGAAGCTTTTGAAAATCGGAAGTCTGCAGAAAGACTATTCCACAAGTCCATTGACACTTTATATTTAATGAAAAATAATATATTCTCATATTCCGATGTTCCTCTATATCTATCACAAGTTGGTGAGGTGAATATTTTGCAGAGCCACAGCGGACTCATTCAAGTACCCCCCCCCCCCCGAGCCTATAGTGTAATATACGTGAAACTTTTGAAAATCATAGTCTGCAGAAAGACTATTCACAACTACATTGACACTTTTATTTTAATGAAATATACATTTTTCTATGATCCGATATTCCTTTATAACACTATAGCAATTTGGTGAGATGAATATATTTTGCAGAGCCACAGCGGACTCATTCAAAGTTACCCCCACCCCGAACCCTATAGTGTATATAACGTTGGGGTATGAAATCATAGTCTGCAGAAGACTATTCCACAAGCTCCATTGACATTTTTTTTGTAATGAAATATACTTTTTTCATAGATCCATGTTCCTCTATATCAATTACAATTTGCGAGTGAATATTTTGTAGAGCCACAGCGGACTCATTCAAAGTTATCCCCCCCCCCCCGAGCTCTATAAGTCGTAATATATATATTAAGGACTTTCTGGAATCATAGTCTGCGGAAAGACTATTCGACAAGCTCCATTGACACTTTTATTTAATGAAAACATTCATTTTTCTCATAGATCCGATTGTTCTTCTATAAACATATTACAATTTGGTGAGGTGAATATTTGTAGAGCCACAGCAGACTCATTCAAAGTTACCCCCCCCCCCGCCCTTATAGTGTAATATACGTGAAGCTTTTGAAAATCGGAGTCTGTAAGAAGACTATTCCACAAGCTCCATTGACACTTTTATTTTAATGAAATATACATTTTCTCATAGATTCGATGTTGTCTTATAACATATTACAATTTGGTGAGGCGAATATTTTGTAGAGCCACAGCAGACTCATTCAAAAGTTACCCCCCCCCCAGCCCTATACGTGAAGCTTTTGAAAATCGGAGTCTGCAGAAAGACTATTCCACAAGCTCCATTGACACTTATTTTAATTGAAATATACATTTTCTCATAGATCCGATGTTTTCTCTAATATCATATTACAATTGGTGAGATGAATATTGTAGAGGCCACAGCCAGACTCATTCAAAAGTTACCCCCCCCCCCAGCCCTATAGTGTAATATACGTGAAGCTTTTGAAAATCATAGTCTGCAGAAAGACTATTCCACAAGCTCCATTGA
Source organism: Paracentrotus lividus (assembly GCA_940671915.1). Taxonomy (NCBI): domain Eukaryota; kingdom Metazoa; phylum Echinodermata; class Echinoidea; order Camarodonta; family Echinidae; genus Paracentrotus; species Paracentrotus lividus. The sequence continues at coordinate 30,140 of CALNVZ010001591.1, forward strand.
CACTTTTATTTTAATGAAATATACATTTTCTCATAGATCTGATGTTCCTTTATAACATTATAACAATTTGGTGAGATGAATTTTTGCAGAGCCACAGCGGACTCATTCGAAAGTTACCCCCCCCCCCCGAGCCTATAGTTGTAATAATATTATTAAGGCTTTTGAAAATCTTAGTCTGCGGAAAGACTGTTCCACAAGCTCCATTGACCACTTTTATTTTAATGAAATATACATTTTCTCATAGATCAGACGTTCATTATATAACATATAATAATTTAATGAGGTGAATATTTTTCAGGCCAAAGTGACTCATTCAACATTAACCCTGGCCCGCCGCACCGCCCCGTACCATTTTATATGGACCTTAAAAAATCTGGCCTAAACTTACTGTGAGCTCCATTAGCAATTTAATTTTATGCTAAACCATATCAGTCCATAGAAAGGTTCTGTCTGCCCAAAGACTAGTCTGTGAGCTTCCATAGCAATTTTTATTTAAGTGACATATACTTATATTCAAGTTCAACCACTTTTGCTAAGTATATTTTAATGTTTCAATCACATTTACTTTCATTGCAGTTTTTTAATTACACTTAATCCTACGTTCAAGTCCACTCCTAAATTGGTTTTTTCCGGCTGGTTTCCGGCCGCATTCAGTCCATGCGCATATGCATAGCAATGAATTAAATACGTCGGGCAATTGCGCAATAGAGTTCGACAGCACAGTATGGAAGCCAAAAGAGCTGCAATTCCAGATGACTACAGTATTGATGAAACTTTGATGATGCAGGAACTACTTTACCGGTACCGGTAGGCCTATACATGCGCGTATTCTGGGGGCCCCGGTATGAGCGCAGGGGGGGCGCCAAAAAGAGGGGGGAAAAGAGGGGAAAGGGAAAGAAAAAAGAAAAAAAAGGGGAAAGGAAAGAGGAAAAAGAGGGGGGGGGAGAGAGAGAGAAAGGGAAAATGGGGGGGGGGGGGGGCGGGGGAAAAAAAAATAGGGAAAGAAAAAAAGGGGCGCCAAATTGACCTTAAACCAAGGGGGCGCAAAATTGACGTTAAACCAAGGGGGCGCCAGTTGGCCTTAAATTTAAGGGGATTGGTAATGGGTTTTGACAGACGTGTATCAATCAGTTATGATTTACATGATTACGTCTGGGACCGACCTTTAACGTCACCATCCGAGAGACGTGACTAGGTTTCGATCAGGGGTCCGGCTCCATGTCAGTTTGTAGGCTGATGCAGAGTGTTGACAGCGTTACCGAGTCGACCAGCTCCTGATCGCCGGGGCGCCAATACTGATCTGAAACTGAGGGGGTGCCAATTCGATTTAAATTTAGGGGGGGTGCTAAATCGAGCTTAAACCAAGGGGCGCCGAATTGACCTGAAACTTAGGGGGCATCAAAATAATTAGTTAAATTAAAATCTCTATACATACATGTAGAATAAAATTTAAAACTTCCATGCCTTCCGTGTCCTCTATAATTTAATAAAGCAACATTTTCGCGCTCCGCATCACTTTTTCAACATTTCCAAGGAATTATTGTGGTCCTGAGGAACGCATAAAATGTCCTGTTTTCTGATCATTCGAATATCAAAAATTTCCGCTCGCGCTTCGCGCTTTGCCTGTTTTTTTTTTTTTTTTTTTTTTTTTTCCCTCCTACCAGATTCTAAGCACCGAAACATCGATTAAAATTAATTTGATTTCACATTACATGTTTTACATAAATTGACCTGAAACTAAGAGGGCGCCAAATTTGATTTTAAACTTCCATGCCTTCTGGTCTCTATAGAGCACACATTTTCGCTCGCACCATTTTTTTTCCAAGGAGTTATTCCATTGTGTTCCTAGGGAACGCATAAAATTTCCCGTTTTCAGATCATTTGAAATTGAATACATCAAATTTGTTTCGTTTATACAAAGCTGGAAAGTTTGATACGGTTTTGACAAAATAAAGGTGATTTTAAAGTGGCGGATTCAGGATTTCATTACAGGGAGGGGGGGGGGACAAATCGGAATTTCAGATTTTGGTACACCCAAATTTTTTCCCATTACACCGGGCGAGGCCAAAAGGTAGGCCTACACTCTTTGTTTTCGGTCACGTTGGGGAGGGGGAGGGAGGGATATTTAGGTGATAATTTTTTTTTTGGCCTTCGGACATCAAAGAGGTCATCATTTATTAGCCATAGGGGTTAGGTTGGGGGCCAATCGATCCGCTCATCTATTTTTACTTCGCTTTTTTTGCTAGGGGGGGGGAACCGGGCCCGTCGGGCCTCTCCCCTAGATCCGCGCCTATTATAACTCGTTTGTTGAAATTTTCAATTCTGCGTACTTCACATGCTATGACAACTTCAAAGTTCCGTAGAAAAAATTAAGCGCATAACCTATATTATTTTTGGCATTTTTGACATACATGTATGTAGATACCAAAGTAACTCTGTGCAAAATTTTGTGAAAATGACATGGACTTCATTTCAACTGTGCAAGGTCCATAAATGAGTCTCAAACCCGTCTCAAACTACGTCTTAAATAATTATGTCTCATGCCAAGTGCAGTACTACTATACGTAAAGTTCGTTGTGGGAATGTACACTGTTGCTCATAAAGGTTGGATATGTTTTGTGTGCTCCAGCAACTTCTTTTTGCTCCGGCTTTAATTTCTTGAAATTGTTTGTCCTCACTTTCACTTTTTTGGGGCCCTGGCTATATTTTAGACGTCCCCCAACCGTTCCATGGAAATGAAAAAATAAATAAAGTTTGTCACCCCCACAATGCCCCTTTTTGCCATTTTTTCTCATTTTGGGGCCCCTTATTCGTTTTACCGGCTGACCAAGGCCCCCTCCATCCTACCCCTGCGAAACGCGTCTGAAGTATAGGGGTGTTATTTTTCTTGACATTAAATCAAAGTTTAGGGTCACAGGCTTTGGTCCCTTGTCTAGGGGAGGGGTTGAAATAAAAAGTGAGATCGGTGAAAAACTGAAATATTCTATCCTACCTTTATGGTCAAAACAAAGGAAATAGAAAACAGCCATGGATACTTAATTATTATCATTTCCCACCAAATTCTGTTTCAGCCTGAATGACACGGTTGTAAATGTTGCCTATAGTCTCTTTTTCATTATGATTTCTGTTAGGCTTTGGTTCTACAATACATTTTTGAGAAGGTAGAAATTTCATCTTTGTAAAAATGAATAAAATCAAGTTTGAGCAACAATCGAAATAAACTTTGACCCTTCCCCTAGAGAAGAAATTGAAGTCTGTGACCATAAACGCATATTTAACTTTAAGAACAATAACAACCCTATACCCCAGTCGCATTTCGTGGGGGTAGCACCGAGGGGGCCTTGGTCAGCCGGGTAAACAAAAAAGGGGCCCCAAAATGAGAAAAAATTGCAAAAATGGGCATTGTGGTGGTTGACAAACTGTTTTTGTTTTTCAATCACCGAGAGTGTTTAGGGGAATGTCCAAAATATAGCCAGGGCCCCGAAAAGTGAAAGTGGGGACAAACAATTTCAAGATATTAAAGCCGGAGTAAAAAGATGTTGCTGGATCACATAAATAAATATCCAACCTTTATGAGCAACAGTG
>CALNVZ010001592.1:6399-29898 GCA_940671915.1 Paracentrotus lividus
AATTAGGATAGGACACAGTTCCAATCCATTTCACTTCGCTAACATCCTTTGCACTTGAAACACTAATCTCAATTCCCCACACCTAACTCAGGAGATATAGATAGGTCCCTTAATTCCTCAAAAACCAAGAGGATCTATCGTAAATTTACTACATGAGCACAATCTACAACAATTGAAAATTAATCAGAAATGTCTTGACACAGAAGGGAGGGGCCAAATTTTATCTTCAGGTCCACAAAATAAGAAATCAGATAGTTGTAGGCCTAATGCACACAGACCATATCAAATGAAAAAATCATGTCATTGGTGAAAATTAAGTACTGTATCTTATCTATGTTAAATAAACATCAAGGTTTAGATGACGATATTTTCTCTGGCGACAATTGCTCGTTGGTCTCGCTTTTGGCATGGACTAGATTCAATACATGTGCCTTACCCAGGCGCGGATTTAAGATATCCGAATTGAATACATTTCTCGGGCCCAATTGTCTGGGGACAAAAGCGGCTCTATTATGTTTACGCATGGGCCCGATACTTTCATTGTATGAAATCAGGCTATGTCCGCTACTGCTTACCCCAAAACCTACATTTCACCTTTGACTATGTTGCTGATACATCGTATGATTGATAAATTTGGCAATGTACATTCTCTGATGTTTCAGGCAGGAAAAAAAAGCCCCCCCCACCAAAAAAAAAAAAAAAAAAAAAAAAAAACTCTAGAAAATATATGTACACAATGTGTACACTGTATATGTAAGTGTCAGCATCAATTTGAATCAGAGTTGAGAAATGTGAATTATTGCACAAAAGGGGTTCTATTAAAACAGATTTTCATGTGTACATGTAGCATCTAAAATTAACTTTAGGTGATATTGAACAATACAAAGAACCATAAAAAGTATGTAGTTTACATTGACATATTCAATTAAATGTTCATCTTTGTGAATGCTAAGGGTGCTATCTCACTTCGCTGAGACGTCTCCGCGAAGTGAGATAGCACCCTTATACTTTTTTTTTCTTTGGAATGTTCTTTCTGACGAAAATGCAAGATTGAATTATGAAAAGACAACAAAACATAGGATGTATCAATTTTATATATATAAAAGTCAACCACAGGCTAAACCCGACCCCAGGATTTCCTTGTACAATATATACAATTAACATACATTTCATGTGATCATATTTAGAACACAAATAAATATAGATACAGTTTAAATAAAATTCAATGAATGTTCTGTCTTATGAATGTGTATAACGTTGAATTTTCTTATTGTTGAATATTCTTACTGTTGAATTGTCAAAATATTTGATGTAATTGTCACAAGAGAATACATGAACATAATCTTTGTAGAATATATAAAATTTTGTAAACCATAGTTTATCAACCAAACAATCTAAAAAATGCATAGGATATATACATTTACAACTGACCTCTAAATGCATATCACAAAATAAATAACAATGGAGCCCAATGATTGTGCATTATGTCACAGATTACCTTACATGTACTGTACAAACATAAATACATTATAATAACAGGGAGATATATACAACAACAAAAAAAATTTGTCTAAAAAAAAGCTTCCGTCAGAAGGTGCACTCCATAACCTTAAGTAAAACCTAAAATTCGATCAGACATAGTTATATGACTATTTTACGAACAATTTTTTTTTTATGGGGGGGGGGGTATTGATGTGCTGCATGTTCTGAGACTATTCTATTGAAAATACAGTATAATCCTGTAAAAAAAAAAAAAAGACATTGATAACAGCAGCAGATCTAGGATTTGAAAATAGGGGTGGGGCAGCCTTAAAAATTGAAAAATAGGGGGTGAGACAGCCAAGATTTTTCCGTTATTGACATGACCGTTCAACGAGTGATTCCAAACAAAATAGTGGGAGCATGCCTCTTGCACCCCCTGGATAAGCTACTGGATAGAAGACGGTTATAACGAGACATTTCTCACAGTCCTTATTCCAAACATATGCGCACTGACCTGTGCATAATATTATGTTCAGTATAAGATGTACCTACATGTACATTTACAATTATTATGTTTAGGAAAAGATTTCTTTACGACAAGGTTTTGGCTTCACCCCAAGTACCTTGTTATAAAAGAGAAGTACTGTAAGATGTCCATTTCATTATTGTGGAAGACCTGACACGTGTATGTTAGTTTTAATGACTTTCTTTTAAAAATTTTCTGCTACTTACAGCACCCTTTTGTCAATCCCTAAACATGGAATAAAATTCAAATTTAAAGTAACATGAAATTTTAAAAATATGAAAATGTAAAAGGCACATAGCCATAATCCTTTCTAACTGAATTGCAAATTCACTTCATACTTTTTGTGCTAGAAAATAGTGATGCAGCATCCCAGATCGCACGTAGAATGGCGCTTCAACAGAATTCAAGCTATTCCGGTTGAACACCTAAGGTAATACTGATCTGTCTGAATGTTTGAGAATATTCACGGATATAAAATAACATGCTTTTAATTCTTCAAAGGTGAAGTGAAAACTGGTTTATGGAATACATCACAATAATACAGCTCACTAAATCCTACAATATGGAAGGACCTCAGACATCAATGCCATTATCAATGACATCTTAAAAGATGAGGCTAAGCAGGACAGGTTGAAGAATGATAACATCATCAGTTTTTTTCTGCTTCCCACCACTGTCAAGGGAAAAAGTCAACAATCACAACATATCGCATACATTGTAATCTCACTTTTTATCTCCATGAAATTTGAGAATGATTTAAAAAAGCCATTCAAACTGGAAGAACCCTCCACAAATGCAGAGATTATTTTGATTCAGCGACAATTTTACAAATCTGGATATCTTGCATCATTCATAAACTTCTTTTGCATATGAAAGTATCTGTTTGATGGTAAGTAAATATTTATCTTGTGTGAGCTTATATAAAGCTCAACTTCAGTTGTAACTTGGACTGTATAAGTTTAAATATGTATACATGTCCTCATATTGTTCCATTTACATACATCTGCAACAGATGTTCCAGTGATGATTTAAAATGCAATTTTCAACAATATCGTAAAGTATCCCGCTATTTTGCTATAACTCTCTGCACAAGAATACATCTAGATATAGTGGTAAATGCGGCGTACATATTTACTTGGAACATACATATCTGTTAGCCAATGTGAGGCATCTCTAAGTCAGTCAGGGTCCTGTCAAGCCTTCAAATTGATGGTCTGCTGTTTTTCTCCACAATTTCCCTGCCAATTCCTTTGGGTGCAATTTAGCTTTTATTCCTAATGTGTGAGCTTTGGTATGATTCTGAAAGGAAACCAATTGCTTTTTTTCATTCAAATCACTATTTTTTTTTAAAACATGGATGTTGAGAGCATGGCAGACATTACCTCTATAATCTGAAGAAGGATGCTGGCGTGGACTGCCCTTGTGAACTGAGAAGTTTTAGAGAGTCAATTGAAGAATGCTTGGGCACATGTAGCATCGTGTCATTTAAAATCAGCCAATCCGGTGTTAATAACAGTAATGAAGCTATTGGTTTTAAAGCCTATAATCAACCCCAACCAACCTGCCTAAGGATAGATATTCTTGTAATATCCATGTTCACGTCATCTTTCCTACCGAAAACAGCACCATGTGAAGTCTGTAAAAAATATGTGGCAAGATATTCATGTCTAGCCCTGCAGATTTAATAAGCTGCCATTTTTCTAGGTCCATAATAAATGCCAACATGCTGCGTAATTAAGCTTTCCTGATGATAAATGTAAGTCCATGATATCTGATAACTGTTCTAGGTGCGAAAAGAAACTCTACCGAGTTACTATTGAGACAATTTGATCCTCATTGTATCATACACATTTCTTGCATGACAGACGTGTATTTTCTACCTCCGCAATTAATGCCTACCTGCTATAAAACGTTTCCTGATGATAAATGTAAGTCCATGGCCCACTGAGCAGTCTTACATGTATAGGGGTGGAACAAATGTCCCCATTTATTGAACGATTTCATCATCACAGTAACATGTCAGGTTGAATAAGCTGCCATATTCTTAGTATCCATGATCAATGCATACCTGAGGATTTGTGTAGATCTATGGTCAGTTAATCCCTCCAAGAAGCAAAACCAAGTCAAGTCATTTGTCCATCTGAGATGGCTTCGTCATCTCTGCATCATACCAATATCCTGCTCGGCAGTCAAAATATTTTCTTTGTTCTCCTTGTAGTACTGCAGCATTTGTTCCGTTGAGTTGTTGGCATTGATAATCTGCAAAAATATCAAGCAAAAAGACCTCTCATTATGCTAGCTTCTTAGACAAAGTTGATGTAGATCACTGATTTAATGATAAATTTCAAACAAAAATTGACAAAAGTTTGTCCTAATATTTCAGTTTATGTTTGTAGCACTCACTACTTTTATTTTTTTTTTTTTTTTTTACTGTTACCAAGAGTTAAGTTTGAGTACTCAAAGACAGCCTTACCACAACAGGAGCAGGAAGAGGGAAGCTGTTTCTATGGAAGAGCCAATCTTCATAAAGTTCATGAAGCTTGGTGAGATAGTCCATTGAGATCCCTGTCTCTTCTCTTCTGTGTCTCTTCTGGATACGTTCATAGCACTGCTCTGGAGTTGTCCTCAGGTATACTATCAAGGAATATAAAAGAAAAATAATACAAGACACGGGTATGAATATTGGATACAAAAACGCATACATGTTTCAATAGCTATTTAGGCCCATGTTGTCTATTGATAACCTTGTCTCAAGATTCTCTTCTGTGTCTCTTCTGGGCCTGTTCATAACACTATTCTAGAGTTGCCCTCAGGTAAACTAGGTGAAAACTAAGTTCATGCTCTTAATACACATCTTAGAGTATGAATAACCTGTGACAAAGGATTAAATAATTTAATGTCATAGTTGATTGAGATCCCTGTATGTTACCTTCTGTTCATAGCACTGCTGTTTGCAATATTTCTTATTGCTTTTCATTTATTTCAATCACCCTTCATCATTCTTCTTGTTTGTCCACATTTCAAAACATGAAATATTATTTTCCATAAAAAACAGTGTCTCCAATGTTTCTGTTCAATACACATGACAGACCGCACAAAACAGCTTCCTAATCATAACCTAATCGAAAAATTCACCCTTCTATATGTGAATCAGTTTTTCATTGCCAGAAAAACAAATTGGAACAAGACAAGGACATAATAAACAGTTCTACTTCTATTTCATTTTATAAATGTGTACCTGAAAATGAAATTGATAACTTACCAATTTGGTCCACATTGACGTATGATGTAGAAATAATCCAGTTAAACCATTCAGTAAGCAGCAGCAATACTCTGCATCGACATTACACCGCTGTTGATAAGAAAGTTAAACCACATAAAAGCCATTTTATTAATTATGGAGTAGTATTCTCAGACAAAAAAAAAAAAAAAAAAGACGAAGAGAAACAAAAAAAATTACAATATCTTGCTGCATATCTCATGTCAGCTGCAATACTCCTGCAGTGTGGTTTGCTAATTGATGAAATACAATTTTAAAGGGTTCATTTCTGTAGAAGTTTTCTATGAAGGAGTACATGTCACTGAAGATGGATCTTTCCATATCTTCTAGGGGTGTTTTAAAGGTATCTGATGAGGGTTCCGTGCATTTTCAAAATGCGCCCTTTTGTAATACAAAATACCTTTCTTGCCAATAAATAAATGTGTGTACACCACAAAAAATATTTCTACCCAAGAACAGGCTGCAAGTATGAAACTAATAATTACCTTCTGTGGAGGTTTTCAACGAAGCAATACTTGGCGCTGAAGATGGACCGTTCCATCATCTTGTAGGGGTGTGTGTGGGGTATCTGGTGCGAAGTTAACATAGAGAGCTGGACGTAGGACTGGAAGGCAAAACTCCACCTGAGAGGGTCATTGTATAATAAACCCTAAATGAAGAAGATAAGATACATGTTTTTATAATGTTCAGACTTGAGTTGGGACTTTATACTGATGGTTATCACATACCTGCCAACATTGTGAGTCCAAATATAGGGACAAAGTGGGAATACAAATTTTAAAAATAGGGACATTTCTATATTTCCTATGATTACTGTACACAGATTTTACAAAAATAGGGACAAAGGGTTGTAAATGGTGATAAATGCTCCTTCTCCCCCCCCCCCCCCCCCCCCAATAGGGACTGTCCCTACTAAATAGGGACAGTTGGCAAGTATGTTATCAGTATTAGACATTTACATTTGTAGGGCATAATGAGAACCAGATTCTAGTTTAAATTATTTTAATTTAAAGGAGGTCCAATATTAAACTGAAGTTTAGTGAATAGCCTGGCCATGTAAATAATTAACAATTTTGAGACTAAACCATGTTATGTATAAAGCAAATCAAATACAACCATCAACAGGAACAATTCTGTCATGTAGCATATTAGCATGTTATAAATCCATTATAAGCAAAACCTCACAAATGCACAAAAGACGTAATCCATACATTACAACCTAAATTCAATGCAGATGAATTCTATCATTTTTATATTAACAAACAGACCTTCTCCAAAAGCATGGGTGTATCTTAAAATAATGTTGCAGCAAACCTTACCAGCATATTATGACCTTTGACATTTCTCCAAGCATTGACAGGTTCAGGAATAACTTGAACGTCTCCACCATATGATGAGAAGTGTTCAAGGAGCATCGTCTTTCCACTACCAATATTTCCTTCAATACATATCTGGAACAGAAGGGGGGGAAAGGCATCAGTTTCGCAATACAGCCAAACCTAGGTCTATAAAGACCATGAAGGAAAATTCAAAATAGTCATCACATTTGATATTAGGCAAGTTACCTTTCAATGGCAGAGAGCTGGACATTATGAAAAATATCTTTAAAAGAATCTAGTGGAGTGGGAAAGGTGAAAAAAAAAATCATTGTAAGCTTTTAAATTATTTTCATGGTATACAGGTAGAATATTATAATATTTAGAAAGATCCACTGCAAAGGATTCCTCTTCAAATGCTCTCATGGTAATAATATCACCCCCCCCCCAAAAAAAAAAAAAAAAAAAAAAAAAAAAAAAAAAAAAAAAAACTAGTTGAAATGTTAGAACCCCAAACCTTTGTGTGTAGTCCCACACATGCATTATTTTTATGTGCAGTGCATGTTACTTTCGGGGGAATCTAGTTAATTTCTTATCATTTTGTTGATTCCAAAACCTCATTACACTTAACAAAAATTTGTGAATTGTTATCAACCTTTCCCAATCACTTTGATGCAGTTTCTGTCACAATCTCAAGACCACAACAATAACTGAGCTTTTTCAAATGCAAGCTATTGTGAAAAGAATAAAAATCTTTGATTTGTAATCTTTGCTTGTATGCCTGCACAAATAGTATGACAATTTTCCTCAATCTTGTAAAGCAAAGTGGTGTGTGGTGGTGCTATTACATTTTTTAAGTCTAATATCTTAAGATTTAACATTTGTCTACAAATTTCTTATCTGAAATGTTCTTTGCTTTCTTTTTTTTTTTTCTTTTTTTTTTCAAGCCTTGATACATGTACAAAGATCAAAGATAAGAGAGTTGACAAAAACAGTTTTACATCACTTCAAATTAATTTTCAATCATACCGTCATCTTCTTGTTCTCCTCCAGTTTAGAATGCTGATCCATAGAATGTGAATTTGAAGACAACATCCTTTGCTGTCTCAACCCAATGAAAAGGATAGAAGCTCTTGAGGATTTGACGAATGAGCCCAAGGGTTGAGTTGAAAAGAGCAGTCTTCCTATTGCCAATCCCACATGCCCACTCATTTTTCAAGTTTCAAAGAACTGAGAAATAAAAAATGCACACTTTTCAGGTTGACATAAAATAAAAATTCAAAAAACGCACTGTTTTTAGTTTGATTTATCAAAAGTTTTCAACACATCCAAGAATTTTTTTTAGAATTCAAGATAATAATCATCTTAGGTTGATATTAAAGGAGGAATACCATTTTTTTTTTTTTTTATAAAAAAAATAAAATAAAAATCTAACACGTTAAACATCCTGAGAATCTTTTGAATCCTATGTCTGATGAGCATGATGAGGACATATTTAACAAATTCATTTTCATATTATTTTGAGCCTAATAATATCGTGGGACGCCATGACGTGGAATATGTCACCTCTCTTCTCGAGTGTTTCGTATACAAACCGCCAATCGCCCATAGCACGATGTCAATACTTTACTATTGCCGCCAATTCCAAACGAGGTTGTTCGACTCAAGCGACGTGCTTGCAGATCTAGAGTAAAACCACCAAATATCGGACGTTGTTAAATATCATACAAATTGGTCTTCAACTCCCCCCAGACAGCTAATGGGCCCCGCACGGGAGGGAAACTTGCATGCATATGATAGATGGACTTACCTTCTATTGCACTGCAAACACAGTAGAGTCAGGTTGCTGCTAAAAAAATATCTTCCAGGGGTAAAATCCAGGGGTAAAATCCATAATTGTGATTTCCAGAAATCCTTATGACCCAGGTTAATTTTGGACTCCAAAAGATCGACGACCAAAAAAAAATTCCGCACGGGAGATACGATCCTTGCTGGAAATAAACAGCTGGGATGTCACATGTTCGCTGTATCGAAAAAAAAAGTGAAATCGGTACCGGCCCACGGTCTACCAATGGAATTTTCCACACCCTTCTAAAAATAGCCACGTGCTTCATATCGGACATTGGTGCGGAGTGAATGGGAAATGCGTGCTTTACATCGCGCATGCGCTGGCTTTTTTAGGGCGCAGGCGCATTGAGCTCATCAAACACATCGGATATTTAGAGACGGAAGAGGTTCTTTTGGTAAGTAAATAATTATTATTTACCGATTCTTTTATGTTTTGTTTTTTTTGTAATTTATAAAAACGGCATTTGCGCGACAGAAATAAGTTGCTGTTTCAACAATCAAGCAATTATTTCATGTTGTTTAGAGCGTGATTTTGACTGCCAAAATCGATCACGGCGAATCGCCGAATATATCCGATATTTAACGAGCGCATCCGATATTTAGACAAAAACAAGCTCTCAGTAGAAAGCAAATAATTAATGTTTACCATATTTTTTATCAATTCTGTTTTTAATAAGATTATAAATGAACATTTGTACTACCAAATACATATGAGTTTTATATAATTCGGCGATTGCAATTTTTTTTTTAGAATCCAAAAATGCTTAACAGTTAAGTGTCCGGTATTTGGTGGTTTTACTCTATTATCTTTTTTAATTTTATGGAGTAAAAATTATTGTGGTCCGTTTAGGTAAATGGTATGGCGTATTATATAAATGATATTTTTGCTTTATTTTACCAATGGTAATCTGATCATCAGCTCCAAAACTTGTGAGTAGTTTCACACGCTGCCACTTCGCTCGTTCTAGCTCCCGGAGCTAGGCTCCCCAGCCCAGCAGGGTGGGGCTGTCCTGGCCGGGGGTCCTGGCCGTCAACTTCCCTCCCTCCACCTACACTACACTCGGCTACGAAAGAGCGCAAATCATATCATCAATGAAATTGTACTTTTTAATGCTCTTCAAATAAAACATTGAAATAATAAGTGCAAACGGACAACTCTACTGAACTACTCACCTTCATGCAGCAGTGTAAATAAGCTTTCAAATGCGATACAGTGCCTTTTTTATGTGGCTTTTGACATGATTCTCAACATGCCGAAACAAGCTTCTAGATTATGATAGGCCAACATGGAATTTTGCATAATGATTTATGGTACGCCATGTGTGGAATAAATGAAAGAGATTTTTTTTGGGGGGGGGCGTCGTGTGGCCTAGTGGTTAGAGCATTGGATTCATGATTGCAAAGTTGTTAGTTCGAATCCCAGCTCGTCCATTACTCCACTTTAACTTTAAAAAAGGCCCGAGAGTAATTTCTGTCGTCTATTTAATGAGGTCAGCCACTAGGGTACATGCAATATGGGCCAGCAGGTAATATGGGCCACCTGAAGCAAATCATGTCGTGACCGTCGACCGGTGACCGATGACCGGTGTGAGCACCATAATGTTGTTTGTATGAACTGTATACGAAAATATATCGTCGTGAGAGCATATGATGGCGAAATTTCTCTGAGAAAATTGCTGAAAACCAACAAGGTACGTAAAACATATGGCATTTTTTTACCCTGATGTAAAATTTGATATTTCACAGAATGTGATGGTGAAAGAGTGTTTGAGGGGGTAACCTCAATTGTTTTGTATATTTAGTAAGCTTATAGTTTTATTTTGATCATACTAGCGTGTACAGGTCACTTTGTAGTGAAGGGGTGCAATGTGGCATTGAATGCTTGCCTGACACAGCAACCTTAGTGCAGGTAATATGGGCCATCCAAAATGGCGGAAATAATTCTGATACTCAGTATTGGGATGAGGCATTAATCTCTTTGCTACGATTTTTTTTGGGTATATTCACAGTATATAATTAAAATAAATAACTTATTGTAGGCCTGTATTGACTTGTATAATGAAAATAATATTTAAATAATATTAAAAAAAGAAATGATATAAAAAATACAAAACAATAAAATATATAGTCAAAGTATTTACTGAAGGGTCTTATAATTTCAAATGATATCTTAAAGTTAATGATTTTCAACATTTAAAGCAAATTCCAGACATGGCAGAGTCATTGTAGTTTTTAAAACATACATTTAATACATGTGCCCATATTACCTGCACATGCAGGTAATATGGGCACTTTGGTAATGACGTCAACATTTGAATATTGCAGACAGGGGGGTTGGTGATAATTGTTTTTCTTTACGATAAAAGTTAGAGCAGTAGTTATTGATTCATATAAACAAAGATTAGACTGTGTGTCATTTTGCAATTTTATGCAATTTAGGCAAATGAGCTTAGGGGGCCCATATTACCTGCATGTACCCTATCGACTTATTAACTTAGACGTAAAATGCTTCTTAAGTTATGTTGTTGGTTATATATCAGCTTGGTGTTGATCAGCTTTGAAAGCTGCTTTACCGAGTTCATATGGGAGTTACTTTAACAGAAACAGAAACAGTTAACAGAAAATTATTATGACTATCTTTCTTTCTGTCAGAACAGCGCAGCCATATAGTAAATATTTTAGGCCTACCCAATGCGGTTCACGAAGTAAAATAGGCCTATGATATTAAGTAAAGTAAAAGTTTGGTATAATCCTTGTTAAAAAAAATAATAAATAAATAAAAAACATTGAAAACTTATCCTCAAAAAGTAAAAATATATGAACGAGACTCCCCCCCCCGGACGCAGAAATGACCATAGGCTTGTGGTTTTAGCCTGTTCAGCCCCCCCCCGCCCCACTTTCGGCTCAGCCCCTCCACTTTAATAAACGCTCCGCGGCCCCTGCGAGAATGAGGGGGCCCTTAAAAACTCTAATAATTGATAAATTAATGTTTGTTTGTTTGTTTGTTTTGTTTTGTTTTTTTAATTTGCAAACGAACGAATTGCAAAAATATGACTCGATTATTTGTTATTCCCTTATTATAGAAGACAATTCCGATGAAATGACGCATGATGTCGAAGCCGAGTCCCTTCACGGGGGCTGGGATCATGACCGGAAGCAAAAGGGGACACACCAAAACACGGGCGAAGGCACGCATTAATTTCTTTTGTTATGGGGGGATGATCTTTTCATCACCCCAACCCCACTAACAAAAGAAAGTTACTCTAGTGCAACAAAATATTAATCACCCACTCCTTAAGGAATAGAATGTAAGGGGAGAAGGGAACTTAAGGAAAAGGAAAGACAAAAAAATAAGAGAAAATAAAATATTAAGTGACTGTCGTATTTTTCCTCAATAAATCTTTTTTGGGGTAATCCAAGAATAGGTCCAAAGTCCAGTAACTGGACTGGACTTGTTGATTCAGTGTCATATCAACAATCAAAAATTGTTTAAAAAAAAAAAACAACAATTTTGTGTTGTCTACACCCTCATGACCCGGCCAAAGTCTAAATATGATAGGATCGATTCCACTTCGATAGAACATTGTACCTATACCACCTGGTTTTCACCCCTCGGAACAATCAGTTGAATAAAATTTCTACAAAAGCAATCATTTCGATTTGAGCCTGAAGTAGGCCTATATGAAGTAAACGTTGAAGCTTGATACAGGCTATGATTTTTGTCAAACAATAATGTCGCAGGTTGAGCGTTATGATTATGTGGTTGTGGGTTGTGGAGGCATTGGAAGCGCCACCGTATACTGGTTATCTAAAAGAGCAGGAAAACGTAAGTAGGTCTGGCATATTAAATATAATGTGATAATTATCTACGATGCTTTTTTATTTTTATTTTTTAAATATCTTTATCGATGCGTGAATCCATAAGCTGCAAGGTATAAGACAATTTAGATCTCAATCTCTTTTGCTCGGGTATTTTTCCCCCAATATCGACATGTTTCCTAATGACTTGTCAGAAGACCAATTATTTGAAGATCCTACATTAGGCCTATTGCATGTCTAGGGGCAAGACTAGACTTCAGCATGAATGTCTGTGTTTAAAAAAAAAAAAAAAAAAAAAGAGAACTTATAAAATAGTATCATAAATTCAGGATTTGCATCATACACAATGCGACGGAAGGGACTTTGTGGCAACCAAAAATTTCCCTCCCATTTCGAAATCCTGCCTCCATCGAAATGCACGTACGTTCATAAAAAATTCTTTGAATTTTGTTTGCATACATTATTGGTTGTTATGTCGAAAAGCTATAATGTATGCAAACTGGATTTAAAATATTGTACATCATTCATCAATATAGCAGCTTGTTTGAATACCACATTTTTATAGTAAAAATATTAAGGTCTGTGAATATATCATAACCGGTCTATTCTTCTCAAGTCAATCGGTTCAATGCCTGAGCCTGCTATATAAAACTGTTTTGAAATGCATAGAAATGCTTTCAGGTATAGGAGAATCATAAAAGGGGGCTGTGGTAAAAGGCTACTGCACAAAAATGAGGAATGAAAAACGTATTTTAACCCGGTCCCAACTGGTCGTAACCGACCCAGTGCGTCTAGTCTGGCCTGTGTATATTTCGATTTACCATTAGAAAAATGATTTCATGCACTGTTTTAATTTTTGTCTAGGTGTCCTTGGCCTTGAGCAATTCAAACTGGGCCATGAAAATGGAGGATCACAGGACCATTCAAGGGCTATGTAAGCGTCATTCACGTTATCTTTATCCCCGGATCTTAACCAATCAATTAATATATCAATTATAACTTTATGCATTTTGGAGAATGGAAAGATGGAGAGCGAGTGAGAGAGAGAGAGAGAGAGAGAGAGAGAGAGAGAGAGAGAGAGAGAGAGAGAGAGAGAGAGAGAGAGAGAGAATTATGTTTAATCATGTTAATGCACGAGGATCATTAGGCCCAAATGATTATTGTGGGATGGAGTAAAAAAAAAAAAAAAGAAGTGGAGTAGAGAGAAAGAAAGAGAGAGAGAGAGAGAGAGAGATGGTTTGTTGCTTCATGAAGTAGTAAACTATTGCATGAGATACTTCTGCATGTCTCAATAATTATATCAAAATAAGAGAACCGCTGAAACTGCTATCCAATAAAGGAGAGCTAGTGGAGTAAAAAGAAGTCAAAAGGAGCCTGAGCTTTCGATCCTAGCAGAATCTTCATCAGATACAAATTGACACAGATATGTAGTGAACAAACAAGTATAGAGAAGGAAAGAAAACGCTGCAAGAATCAAAGAGCAAGGAGAGGTGTGATTCTGCTAGGATCCAATGGGTCAGGCCCCTTTTGACATCAAAAATAATATCAAAAAGTGGGAGGGAGAGAGAGAAGGGGGGCATAAAAAGGGAGAGTAAACTTATATTAAAACAAAGTACAAAATGAAACTTACATGATCATAATGTTTGAAATTCAATGGCAGTCGACTGACTTACGACACACCTGAATACATCGCCCTAGCCCGAGGGGCCTACAAGGCATGGGAAGACGCGGAGAGAGAATCGGGGGTCCAACTCGTCTACAAAACAGGTGGGGTAGACATCGCTAAAAAGGGTACCCCAGGTCACGTGATCATGGAGAAGTTTGCCAAATCAATGAAGGCCCAACATGTCAAGTGAGTGCATTCATGGATTTTGTGGTAATAATGGACACTAAAGAGTGATTAAACAAAAGGGCGGAGGGCGAAGTAACTATAGCGGGGTACAAAAAAAAAACAACAACAACAACAACAACATCAACAGCAATAATAATAAGTAGTTCTGGGTCTGGGACACATTTTGTGGAAAACGTTTATTTTCCGTGTGCGGGGGGGGCGGGTAGCATAATCTGGTTTAAATCAACACATTGATATATCAACGGGTCCCATTAAATGACTTTTTTTAAAGGGTTACTATATAGACAAACAAATCTGTTTTGAAGACGCTGACTTTGCTATTCTTGCTATCATTTTCTTTCTTTTTAATTTTGTTTTACTGTTTCCAGACAAAAACCATTGTCCAATAGTGCAACAAACGTGCCAGTTGACAATAATAGTGTTGATTTGACCTCTACTGACCTCAATATAACAATTGCTTTGCTGATAGTTCAATTGTCAACTTTGCTCAAAGTCTATTATGATAACTAGTTTTATATTTGAACAATATGAGAATATATTTGTATTGTTGTGATTAAATTTACTTCCTAAAGACACATACTGTAATGACACACAAGGCTATTTATTCGAGATGGAATATTTTGTCTTTTGTTTTGCAAGCCCCTCCCTCCGTTTTAATTAATTCAATCAAGGTCATCAATCAGTAAGGTTCATTTCTTGATTTCTCAAAATATTGGGTATTGTCCAAATTGCGCTTTACATTATACTAAATATAAATTTTGTTTATATTAAATTTAAATGTATTATTGGGTTTATCTGAAATGAATAACTCTGAATGTTTGTATCCTTATGATTCTAATCAGAAACAAATTTTCATTCCTGAATCCTTCATTTTTGTCATGCCAGTCAGAGTTTATAGCGGAATAACAGCGAGTTAATTTGGTGCAAATCTCCATCCCCAATTGATGGTCTAAAAAATAACAGCAAGAACAAAAAAAATTTAAAAAAAATGAATAAATAAAAAATAAAATGAAATTATCCCTCCAAATTTTGCTGTAACTCATTGAAAAACTTGTTGTACATTTTGAGAGCGCTCATGATAATAAAATTGTTGACCTTTGTCAAGTATATATTATTTTATTCATTCTTACTTGTTTCTATGGTAACGCAGTTTTGAGCGATTTGAAGGTGAGAGCATAAAAAAGAAGTTTCCACAGTTTGCAGCCACCCCTCAGTGGACCAGTCTTTATCAAAAAGATTCGGGGCTAGTAGATGCTGCTATGGGCAACGCAGTCCACATCCAGCTAGCCCGCAAACACGGGGCAACCATCATTGATGGTGCAGCGGTTCTAAAGATTACGAAACAAGGCAATCTTACAAAGGTATTTTGAATGACCAAATATTATTGCAAAAATTGTCACTTAACGTCACAAACAATATTTCTGCGGGAGTGAAAATTATGTCTAACGACTGAAGCCCACAATCAGTGTTTTTTTTTTTTTTTTTTTTTTTTTGTTGTTTTTTTTGACATCATCTGTCCTTCTAAAACTTCAGGCAGAAGCGGGCAGTGGAGTGAAAAATTGGCTAGAGTAGCCCGATAGTCCGCGGGTCCGTTAATCCGCGGGTCTGATAGTAGCGCGGGGGGGGGGGAGGGTGGTGGTGGTTCGTTAAATACGAAGGTTCGTTATTTCGAAAATAGAAAAGGTCGTTATTCGAAAATAGAAAGGTTCGTTATTCCGAAAATAGAAAAAGGTTCGTTATTCCGAAAATAGAAAAAGGTTCGTTATTCCGAAAATTGAGCTATTACTGCCTGAGCGAATGGATTAAGAATGTTGGGGGCTGTGTTTTGGTCACCCATGCATAACATCCTGATAAGGGGGATATTTTGGGGGAGGGGTGTCATTCACAAAACTATCGACGGCGACTTCTACTTAAAAAGAATGAGTTTCGCTTCTAATATCTGGCCGTTTAACAGTCCATAACTAAATAATTTATTCCGCAATTGTTTTCGTTCCGTCTTTATTTTATGAAGAATTTATCTCCCATAGGCCCAACGTTATCGACGGCGACTTCTTCCGAAAAAGAATAAGTTTCGCTACTTAAATCGGGCCGTTCTCACGCCATAACTAAATAATTTTTCCGCAACTATTTTCGTGCCGCCTTTATTTCTTGAAAAAATTATTTCGAAACATTATCATCGGCGACTTCTTCCGGTAAAGAATAAGTTTGGGCCGTTATCACTCAATAACTGAATAATTATTTCCGCAATTGTATCCGTTCCGTATTCATTTATGACAGAAATTATTTAAAAACATTATCAGCGAAACTTATTCTTTATCGGAAGAACTTACCGCCGATACTTTTTTCGACATAAGTTCATGAAATAAAGTTGGGCGGATATAATTGCGGAATCAATTAATTAGTTGCCCTTTCGATTTTCTCGGTTTCGCCACAGCTAGATTATTTCAGTTTCGGACTAATGAACCTTATCTCATTTTCGTAATAATGGACCTTCGGAATAACGAACCTTATTCTGTTCTTGGAATAACGAAACTTCTGAATAACGAACCTTATTCTATTTTCGGAATAACGAACTTCATTCTATTTTCGGAATAAGGAACCTTATTCTATTTTCGGAATAACGAACTTCATTCTATTTTCGGAATAAGGAACCTTATTCTATTTTCGGAATAACGAGGGAGAGAGAGAGAAAGAGAAAGATAGATGGGGGGTGTAGAGAAGAGTGGAGGTGTAAAGAAATGGAGAGATATAGATTACGCGAAACGAGCAAGGAGAAAAAATATTCGGTGCAAGTTATGAACCAGATATTATATTTTATTTTCCATTCACCATGTTCACCTTGAAAATACTAACCAAGCATTGTGAGTTGATCAGTGATTCTCCAAACATATCGTTTCTGAAACACAGATTTGTACAAGCAAAGGTGATTTCCTATGCAGGAAGGTGATAGTGACTGCTGGGGCATGGATGAATGATATTCTCAATACCATTGGAATTAATATACCACTTACAGTAACACAGGAACAGGTCACTTACTTTGGTACACCTCATATGAAAGAATTCACAAAAGATAGGTTCGTATAGGTGTGGATGGATAGATAGATAGTAAGCGTATCGGGACAAGTATCCCCTGGACAATTACCCATGACAACTACTACCAGATATATGGTTAGGATAAGGTGTATAGGATTAGGTGGTAGAATTTTTGCGGGGGTAGTTGTCCATTGGGTATAGTTGTCATAGAGCCGATAGTAATACGGTGAATATCCTTTAGCCAAGGCACTTGGCGCTTGTATTTCCCAAAATGCGCCAAACGAGTCTGAATACACAAGACTATTTGGCGCTGAATGATAGTCTTATGTATTCAGACTCGTTTAGCGCATTTTGGGAAATACAAGCCTAGCGCCGAGTGCCTTGGGTAAAGACTAGACGGTGAAAGGAACTAACTAAGAATAGATGCTTCATGGGGTTAAAATAATGGATGGGCAGATGGATGGAACATAGAATTGACGAAAGAAAGAGAAATGTCATTTACATTATAAATCATGGATTTAGGCCCTGTGTGGTAGGGGATGTAGCTGGGCAACTACCCCTTGGACAATTACCTCGACGACAAGTACCCCACAGAAATAGGGTTGAGAATTTGGTGTTTACACTGTAAAAAATGTTTGTATTTTTACAGCAAATCTGCTGTCAGCAGAGTCGCCATAAAAAATGTAATTTAAAAAACTGTTTTGATGTAAATTTCTCGTCTAAGAATTTATGAAAGAGAAGGGGAAAAATCATTAGAGTTCTATAGCGTACATATTTGGTTAAAACGGAACAAATTAATGTGTTACTCCTGATGTATATTTTGTATTTCTCATGTAACTATTTACATGAGAAATTTACAACAAAACTGTTTTCTAAATTACATTTTTATGGCGACTCTGCTGACAGCAGATTTGCTGTAAAAATACAAATATTTTTTACAGTGTACTGGGTGTTTCCGAAAAAAAAGAAAACCGAACTTTGATCAACAATAATTTCATAAATATTCCAATGGTGATTATGAAATTTATATCACTGTAAAGTGCAACTCATTACCATTGTAATGATACCTCTCTCACCTCACCCATATCATGCTTCGCTGAACCCCATTGCTCTGAAAAAGTCTTGTAAAATTGTGCGTGGTTCACTCTCATGCACCTTGAGATGGTTTGTGTGAATGTGCCTGGAAAGAAAACCCAACTTTGATCATTAATAATTTCAAAAATATTTCAGTGGTGATTAAGAAGTTTATATCACTGAAAAGTACGACTCATTACCATTCTAATGATACCACTCTCAGCTCACCAATATCATGCATCACTGAACTCCATTGTTTTGAAAATTGTCTCGCAAAATTGTGATAGGTTCTCTTTCATGCTCCTTAAAGGTTCCTAACAAATCTAATTAAAGCATTCCAGTGAATTTAAATAAATGGGTTTGATAAATGGGTTGGAAATGTCTACTTATTTAGTCCGTTAATCTTACCATCCAGGTAATTTCATCATGCTACTGCTCACGACAACCCAGAGAACCGTCAGTTCTCCGTGGATAATGTAAGAAGCATGACAGTGCATCAATCACAATTTTGCAAGATATTTTCAGAACAATAGGGTTCAGTGATGCGTGACATTGGTGAGCTGAAAGAGATATCAATAAAATGTTAACGAGTGGCACTTTCCAGTGATATAAAAGTCATAATCACCACTGTCATGTTTTGTAAATGATTGATGATGAACGTTGGGTTCCCTTTTTAGGCACATTGCAATAACCCATCTTAATGAGCGTGAAAGTGAACCACTCACAATTTTGCAAGACATTTTCAAAACAATGGGGTTCAGTGATGCGTGACATTGGTGAGCTGAGCGAGGTATCATTTAAATGATTATAAGGAGTTGCACTTTCCAGTGATATAAATTTTATAATCACCATGGTAATATTTTTGAAATTATTGATGATCAAACTTGGGTTTCCTTTTCTCTGGGTCACCCAGTATATAGGGTTATGTGGTAGATTTTTGGCGGTAGTATTTTTATTGTCTAAGTGGAAGTTGTCCCTGGCTGGGGATTAAAACAAAAATATAGTTAAAAGGAAGAAAGGCAATACATGTACAACAAATTTATTTTAAACAAAAATGTAAATATTTGATATTCATTTCCTCATGCTTGTTACTTTTCTATTCAAGGTGCCCAATCTTTATCCTGCATACGGGCCAAAAAGGTGAGCCCTATTTCATGCCTCTTCATGGCAACACAGGCTTCAAGATCGGCCTCGATGCCGGGGGTCCGGTGGTCACTGCCCACTCCAGAAACTTTGTACCAGATGAAAAGCGGAGGGAGATAGAGAGGAATTATATAGCAGAGCTCTGTCCGAGGGTAATTATGTTGTTAATAGGGTATGTTAATAGGGTATGTTTGTAGTGTTAAGAGGCACCGTCGGTATTTTATTAGAGATGTATACGACAGATATTTTGACTTTCTTAATTATCATCAAACTTTGATTAAAAAAATAATAATAAATAAAAAATAATAATAATAAAAATAAATCTTTCAACAGGAAACCCTAATTATATGATTTTCTTAAAAAGACAGAAAGAAGGAAAAAAACACGCAAATATAAGGCGTAAATATTCATATAATGAATGAAAGCGCCGTAAAATATAAAACAACAACAACAACAACCCCCCCCCCCAAAAAAAAAAAAAACAAACAAACAAACAAACAACAACAACAACAACACAAAGACAAGTCAAGACAAAAACAAAAGAAAAATAAATAAAATAAAATAAAAATATGAAATAAAATAAACAAATCTTAATCAAGTCTCACCCTTTTAAATCCGAATATTACAGTGTGATTTTCGCAGAACCCCAAGATCTATTTTTGCTTTTCTTTTCAGGGCTTGGGCCCATTCTGTACACGAAGACGTGTTTGTACACATTGACACCGGATAGAGATTTCGTGATAGACACGTGCAGAGAAGCTGGTTATCCTGATGTCATATTCTGCTGTGGAGCTGGCCATGCATATAAGTAAAACATGAAGAATGTCATTTCGCGTCATATATATTCCTAATTTGGCTTTAAGCAGGCCGTGGAGGCGTTTTTGAAAGTGGAGGGCTGAGCCGAAAGTGGGGGGGCTAACAGGCTAAAAATCACAAATGTATGGTCATTTTTGCATTTTTGTACACGTTGGCCCCCCCCACCCCCCGGCTCCGCCCCCTGTTAAGACGGAAATTTGCGAGAATATTTTAGCGAATTTACTGTATTTGCATTCACTAAGTACATGAATATCCGGAACGAAAGTTTCGCGTTCGGTAGGTTGCGAAATTCCGCGAAAATAATACCACCGCGAAATATTGAACTAAAAATTAAAAAAGCAAACGGTTGATAATAACTTAAGCTGTGGTGTTCGTTTAATGTTTCGGTTCATTGAGCGGCCAATATTAGGTGGTCTGATGCGAGGAGCTCCCCCTACAGATTTATTTTCATTGACTGATAGGAGACTCATTGTTATCAATGACATTTGACCTTAGGTGACCAGCTTAGCGCCAACTATGTGACTTCATATCTTAAGTAGATAGCAATGTGATCAAGCAAAGTCAGAACCTCTTTTCTGCGCAATGGCTGATAAAAAATAACTCACGACCGAAAATACATTCTATATTTTCCATGATCTTCTAAGAAACAAGTGGCGGATCCATGCAGGCAGCCGGGCACAAGGGGGGGGGTGTCCCTCTTTTTTTAAAGACCAATATAAATGTTATGTGTTATATAGGCTATTTTTTATATCTTTGAGAAAGTGCCCTCCATATACAAATTTTTCGATAACTCCCTCTATTTCCAAATCCTGGATCCTCTGCTGCAAACCAAAACAATCATGATACTCGCCTAATTTTGCTTGTATCGAATGCCATCTGGATCTGTAGTTTCTGCTCCAGAACAATTGTTTCTGAACTCTGTTTAATTCAATTTGCATTGATTTTCTTTTTCAGATTTGCAGCAGTGCTAGGACAGGTTCTCAGCGAACTTGCTAAGACTAAGGAAGAACAACCTTTGACATAGCTCGTTTCAACATGAACAGACCAGCCATCAATGATCCAACCACCCTACATCCTTCGCGTTAGCGTTGACGCTTGAGGATAACATCAATCCAAGCTCTAAAGATATTTTACAGAAACACTGAAAACTAAATGATATATCATTATACCCATTCCTAAAGCCAGGCGCGGATCCAGGTGTGAGGGGAGGGCAAGTGGCCGGCCCCTAAACCATTGAAGTTTTAAAAAGTTCCTAAAAAAAAAAAAAAAAAAAAAAAAAAATCCAGACTTACCACCCCCCCCCTCCCCCACGAGAGCAATTTCGGCCGGCGTGATTTAAAAAAACAGAGCGTACCTTTTTGTTTCGACCGCTGGACCTGAAAATTTAGGGGGGGCGCAAAATCTGAAATTCCAATTTAATACCCCCCCCCCCTCATGATGAAATCCTGGATCCGCACCTGAAAGCAAATAATGTTTTGAAATTATTCACCGAAAATCGACTCAAAGTGTAAACTTAGCCTATATCAATGATGTCTGACTTATGTTGAAATAATTCAAAATGAATA
This sequence comes from Paracentrotus lividus, assembly GCA_940671915.1. Classification (NCBI taxonomy): domain Eukaryota; kingdom Metazoa; phylum Echinodermata; class Echinoidea; order Camarodonta; family Echinidae; genus Paracentrotus; species Paracentrotus lividus. The sequence goes on from CALNVZ010001592.1 coordinate 28,154, forward strand.
ATAAATAAGTAGGCCTATAACGTGATTTATATATGGTAAAATAATCCACTCCACAGTGCTCAAGACGCGTGTAGAAAGGCCTAACTAAGAATTAATCAGAAACGTTTGTTTTTAAATGATTTTTAATTGAATCAGAGTTGAACATTATTTTGATGTTTTCAGGGCGACTCAGATATTTGATAATGTATACCCCAAAGGTTTATGAAACTTTCGGGAGTCACGGTTTTTGGAGCTAGCCTTGACAGGAACGATCGTTTGGCACCATGAGGCCTAAATTGCGCCACAGAAGAGACGCCACTAGTGCTGTATGGTTTGGCGCAATTATGTAATGGTAAATTGAAGGGGGCAGGCGCGTATCCAGGATTTTGCACCCCGGGAGGGGGGAGGGGCAACGTGATTTGTATGTCCATGTGTATTAAAAAATGCCCCCTCCCCCCCCCCCCCCCCCCCCCCCCGCGCCAGGCAAATTTCTAAGATAAGTTATTATTTTATCCATTTAATATCATTTATTACGAACATTATTAAGATTCAAATGATGAAGATGAGCTTTAAATATTAAATGAAGACAAAAAAAAATCATCTCATGTATTTCTTCTTCAATATCCAAATCGCAAAAATTATGTGTGTTGTATAATTCAAATACTAGTATTCACATCTTTTTAAAAAGAAATCTTGAGATATCTCCCCAAAATGTACAAAGCCCCCATCCCACGAGGCCCGTAACTAAGGGTGGGTGGGGGGCAGAAATACTGCCTATACTTGAATAGAAATGCAAGAAACAAGCTTAAAATACTTTGGTATCAGTCCCCCCCCCCCACATAAAATAAATAAATAAATAAATAAATCGCGCGCGCTTCGCGCTCGCAACATTTTAATTCTTGGGAAGAAATTACAACGAAATGAATTCATCTGACAGGAATGTTTTTTGGGTTTTTTAGGAGGTTATCTTCAATTTTATACAATGTTATAACAAAAATAAGGCTTTGTTGCAAAATGCGTTTTATTTGCCCTGCTTTCAAGTTTTTATGAGGGGAAAAGAAGGCCATTATGTATGTACAAAATTGTTCTCGAGCTAGAATTTGATAAAATATACAAAACATAAAGAAGGTCCGTATGCAGAACAATTTTCACTAGAGCTCTGCTGCGTAAGTTTATATTAAAAAAAAAAAGAAAAATCCATTTTCAGAAGAAGAAGAAAAAATCTTCCTTTCGCTACGCGTTCGCATTTTTTTATGGGGAGGTGATCGTCAGCCTGTGAAAATTTAAAACAAAGAAATATTGGGCAAGATGTGTGCAAAAAAAAACAAAAAAAACACTACTTTCATGTCATTACACGGAAATTTTCCGGCTCGCGCTTCGCGCTCGCAAGGTTCACCCCAGTTTACGATTCATTCACTGATCATAATGTCCAGATAAAATACGAAGTGATCATTATTATATTATTGGTATTTTTTCCGCTCGCGCTTCGCGCTCGTATTTTTTTTTTTTTATTTAAGGAGGTTGTCATAAGCTTTTAAAGGAATTATAACAAATATGACATAAGTAAGAAATCAAAAGTGTCCAAAACCTTCAGGTCATTATAAGCCGAAATTTTCTGCTCACGCTTCGCGCTTGCAAGGTTTACCCCAGATACCCATTCACTGGTTCTTGATGCCCAAATATACAGTGTGTTCCTAAAAAAAGAGGACCGAAGTTCAAAGGTCAGTCATTCCAAAAGTATATGGTTTATTCTTGTGATTTGTTAC
>CALNVZ010001592.1:43567-99867 GCA_940671915.1 Paracentrotus lividus
CACATTACACTAAAAAGATATTGTGCGAGAGCTCTTGTGACATTCCTTTCATATAATACGATGGAATTTCATTGAAATTGGTTGAAATGATGGTAATTTAACTGCCGTTTTATACCTCTGCGGGACAGGTTCGCAGCCGGAGGTACGGTTGTAATTAGTGTGAATGATCTGTGTGTACACCACACAAAGAATCCCATTCGGTTTCCACGGAGCGCTAACCTGGAGACGGTCCCCGAACTTATCTTTTATCCTTATATATGAAATAAGAACTAAACGAGATTTCAAGTACTATAATTGATTTAATTATATTACTTGGATTCAATCTCTCATAATTTAATCTTAATGTGAATCAAACTAAATTGTTCTTCCTGCGAAACTATACCCAGCTTTAAATGGCACTTTGTTGTGTCTATAACACAATACATTAGGACTGAAGAGACACAATACGTAAACAATATTTCATCCTATGTATCATACCATCTTCCATGATGAACATGCGAAAAGAGCTAATTGGATTAAAAATTATATGGATGTAAGAGAAAAGATGAGCACCCAATTTTTAAAAGATACATCATAATACAGAAGCAATTTTTTTTTTCATCACAATGGAAGCAATTCTCTTTGTGCGCAGTATGATCAACTCTACATTTCAATCATGCATAAATTGCTTAACTCAAAATTGTTTCAGAGTTACATTGATTACATGTTATGAAAATATCTCATAGTACTGATGACATTCTTTTCTATGAGAATCCTAAAATACAAATACATTTTACATGTAGGGTGAATGCCCACACCACCTGTTAAAACTATGAATCATACTTGAAATTATTGATCACTAATACATTTAATATTATTCATTTTACAGCTGCATAAGGTGGAATTGAATTTTGTATTTATATGTAAAGGGCATGCTTACATGAAACCTCTCACAATCCTTTTGCAAGGCTGCATACGCCTTTACTTTTTTATCATAATTTCAAAGATTCTTACCTGTGTGAATTTCCATGTTTCTGTAGTTTTCATTACATCCTGCATTCTACTAACAATGTTGCCCATGCTTTTGGGCAAGCTGGATATGGCACTGCGTTGCCCATAGCGCATCCACTAGGCAGAGTCCTTTCTGATAGAGGCAGGATCAAATTTTCGGGTCCGCGTCAAACTGCGCGAACCTTCTACCACATCTCTCTCCTTCAAGTCTTTCATATCTGAAGACACAATGATGTTAGCTTTTACATGACTTTTTTTTGGATTGATACAGAAAGTACTCAGAATTATCTCTCTCACAGGAATATCTCTTCGAAGGTAAGCAAATTGCTCGTGGAATGTTCCTTTGTAATCATTGGCACGCATTGTTCATTGTTGATTCTTCGCAAATAAAACTGATTGATGTTGTGCAATAGGGTTTTTATTTCTCAAAGAAATTTTGAAATGTTACAAATGTTGGCAAACATTAAAACTGTTTGCCCAATATTTGCAAAATCTTTTGCAACCAGGCATGACTCTGAATGCATTTCTGCGCAAGAGTTAGGGTATCTCCATCTTTACCTTTATTTATAGACCACCTTTCCCTTTTGAAAAAGTATATGTTAAAGAGAATCAGTGTACGTGGGAGGGTGAACCATGGGCAACAAAATAATTGTGGTTTCCAAATAATTTTCAAGCTAATTAGGAAGAGTTTATTAAGTAGAAAGTTCCACTGAAAAGGATTGCTCTTCAATGCCCTCAAGTGATAAAATGAACATAAAAGGTGATGTTTTGGGTCCAGAACTAACAGAAAAAATTCACAAATGTTCGCTACTTAGTACACGTAGACTCCCTCCTTAAGATATCCTACAGAAATCTCTACTAAGTCATCAGATCATCCTCAAGTTTAGAACCTAATGCCCTGAAGCCATTTGAAGTCTTGTTTGAAGCTTTGACTATGAACACAATATCAACTTAGGGAACATCCTGTTCATCCATAGCCTGGGCATGATTTCATCACCTGTTCTCACGACCGTTCCTCCTTGGCTATGTCCTGTCCTCCTGTCTTGTATCACTAGCTGGATACCCGACTCTTTTCTGCCTCTCCCCATGCTTCGTAGGTTCCTCTTGCTAGCTGGACATAGTCACTGCTGTTATAGACAGTCTCTACATTGGTAATTGAAAGAATTATTATTTCATTGATATATAGGTTTGTCCAAATTCTCTTTTGCTCTACATCCAGCTACTGTCTTCAGATAGTTGGTACCAGAATTCCTTTGTTTGCCTTTCCCACGCCTTTATAAGTCCCCTTCTTAGCTGTGCATAATACAGTATGCCTATAGCTGTAAAGCTGTGAATTCACAGCAATTGAAAGGGGATTGCGATTATTAAGGTTTCTCCTGATTTTATAGGTTTGTCCAAATGTTTTTAAGCATGCCAACAAACCAAATTTCCTATAAAAGACAAACAAAATTAATCTGAGATCTGAATTCTTAAGATAAGATACCTAATAACAAAATTATTGGATTATCTTATTGAATTTGAGGTAGGCCTTTATCTCTGATCTTGCTTTCATTCTGGTAAAGCTTCATATACCAATTTACAAATGTAAAGGGCTAGGGTAAGATCATCATTGTTGGCACTCTTTGACAGACCTGCCTATGTGCAGTTACTCGATGACAGGTTAGGTTTGGAACTAGAGCAGGTGTGCAGAGCACCCAGGTCGAAATTCCCATAGGCTCCATTAGCTGTTGGCCATCAGAAAACATTAGGGCTGTATGGTCTCTATTGGTTTCTAATGGTTTATGAAATATGGGACCACGAACATTAGAAATTCTAATGGACATAGACATTTTCTGTTGGTCCATTAGATTTTTTCTATTGGCCAAAGACATTTTCTAATGGACCAATAAGAAATTAATTAATGAAAATAAAATCTTTTGGATTGTTTCGGCTAACAACTCACAGAAACATGTTGACATTAACAATGAGTCCTCCCTATTCTATCCTATCCGAACTATTGCTATCCTATATTAAGGCCCTATTACTACTGGCAAATTGTCGACCCTGCTAATAAAGTACTACAGGCAAAATGTTTGAAGAAAGACAGTTACTTAATATCAAATTACACTTTTGTTAATGAATATTGAGAATTTCATTATGAATCAATTTTGAAATTGTGTTAAACATAAAACACATAATAAAACTAAAATATTTTATTTATATAATAAGCAAATGCAGCTACATGGCTAAAAATTGCATATTTCTATTTATTTTCCACCTTTTTCAAATCTTCAGAATACTGCTTAGAATATTCATGACAACAGAAACCATTAGAAACCAATAGAACCAACAGAAAACCAATAGAAACCAGTCAGAAATAACATCTGAACAGAAAATTACAGAAACCAGTAGAAACCAACAACAAACCGATATAAAGCAACACAAACTGATACAAGCCAACGGGGAGGGTCCACGAGGCCGAGGCCCACGAGGCCGCCAGGGGCAGAGTCCCAGGCTGAGCGCCCACGAGGCCGAGATTTTCCCATGAGACCGATTTTTCTGATTTTGCATTTGTATTTTGCAATATACTGCTCGGCCTCGTGGACCCTCGCCTCGCGGACCCTCGGGCCTCGCGGGCCCTCCGGCCTCGAGGCACTCAGCCTTGTTGGAAGACCCAAGCCAACAGAAGCAAGCTAGAAATCTAATAGAAATCAATAGAAACTAATAATAAATTATGGATACCAACAAAAGCTATAGAAATAAAGAAACCATTAGACACCACGGGAACCAAGAAAAAATAGAAAACCCAAAGAAATTGTATAGGGACAGGCTGAAACTAATAGGCCTAGAGACCAATAGAGTCTGATGGTCCTGTGTTGGTTTATGGGTCCAACAGCCTGGAACCAATAGAGACCAATAGAGACCATAGACTCTATGGTTTATGGTCCAATACAGGGCCAGAAAACCAATTTGTATTGGAGCCTTTGGTCCTCTGTGGGTCCATTAGGATTCTGATATTTCCATTGTATAGGTCTCTATTGGAATACAATTGACATTCTGATGGTCCATTAGAAACCATAGAATCCATCAGACACCATTAGAAACCAATAGAAAATTTTTCTGTTGGTTTTCTAATGGAGCCTATGGGATATTCGACCTGGGCAAGCATTAATTTGTCAAAGGTATTGCCCATTATTGGGAATTGAGATCTGGGATTGAATGATTGGCATGTCTATATAGTCCTATATAGGTTGATATATCTGATAAAGCTTGCGATACCCATGTTACAGCTGCAAACCAACATCCGGCTGTACTGAAAAATGGCTGCCTGTCGCCCTCTTGGTTGCTGAGGAAACTCTCAATAATAATTAGTGCAAACCAGCTTTAAACCTACCACAAAGTAAATTAAGATAATCTATAGTATTATTGAAATACAAATCTTGAATTAGATATTTCTAGTTTTGTTTTGTAACAATTTTAGACCCTTTGACATGCCTCCTTGACTGGCTTGTGTTACTGCGGCAGCCGTACACGAAGTGTACGGGCTGCGAGTTATTCCATGAAAACATGAGTGCCTCCACTTTTCAGGCTAGAATGTCAAAATTATGAATAAAATTGCACAAACTATTTATTATTACTTTATGTTACTGACATACTATAGACGGATGACTATTCCTCGTTTTCACGATGATCATAAAGCAAAAAAATGCGTCAGAATTGCTGTTCCGTGTAGTTAAATGAGTCACATTCGCAGTGTTTTTGCAACATGCCATGCGCGATATCGCAGCAGCTATATGCTCTACACGCTAGTATTTTCACGGAGATCGATGAGACTCTGAAATTGACTGGAAAATACAAGATTTCTTCAGGTGCACTTTTAGAATATCTTATTTGCGTCTAGTCTGTTTAGGTAATGACATTACATAAATTATATTTTGCTATATTTACCCATTCTTAGTGCATTTTTTACCATTCAAATCGAACTTGCAAATTTTGAGGGGCTAGGCTTGTGCTTGACAAAACACATTTGTATCTTTCTGAATTGACTTTCCATTGGGAAAGCTGTCACAAGTAGTCAATCACTCCCCAGTGTATGAAGGTCAATTTTGTATTGACCATGCTAAAGTGTAAGTGCCATACTTACATAATCCTTGAATGATCTTGAGACCTCCATTATGATGACCAGGTTGAACTTTCAAACCAAGCACACCTAAAGTTTATTTAAAAAAAAAACCATTATGAAATCATCGCTGGCATCATTTCATGCTGAGGCCAAAGTAGATGATCTACAATTTCCTTATGACAATTAAGTTAACCCAAGTTAATCATGTCAGATTTTTTTTTCCTTCCAATTCCATGGTTGTTGAAATTGATTTTCATATTTTTTTTGGTTAAGTTAGATTATTTTTAAAGACAACCCACACAAGCAACTGAACTATCTGGGACTAATGACAAGACTCAGTAAGAAAACTTTTAGAAAACAAACTAATTTTTCACTTTTTAAAATAACATTTTCACCTATCTTTCTTCGATAATTGAGTGTCAGATGTTCCTTTACTATCCCTGATGTTTTTGAGTTTTCTTTCTTTCTTCTTGGATGAAATATTATTTTTTAAAGTCCACTTCTGAAAATTTCCCCGCACGTTTTTGGGCGGGAAAGGGCAAAAAAAATAGTGATGTTTTAATTGTTTTTCATGATTATTAATTTGAAATTTATCCAAACCTATCACTGTGTCTTATAATGACATAGACACATGCTACTACTTAAGATAAGACAAGTGTTGGTCATTTTTATGAAATTCACTCAAACTTTTCCACATGTTGAATAATATTTACTAATATCAGAAACATATTTTTAGGACTGAAATGTACCTGAGTTTGTTTTTACAAGTTTGAGCAAGAAAAGAAACGATGTTGTAAATTATCTATTTCTGATATGTTTGTCAAGGAGAGTGATACTACTGTAAAGCGTAGGACGCCAGCTAGTGGTCAAAAATAAATAGTTTCTCAGAGAAAGGGGTTGTTCACGCCCACATATTCGTACCGTGTGCAAAGCTAGCTATGAGGTCACGGCATGCACTGAACTTCGCGAGGCGGGATTCCCTGCCTCCTACATAGACCGGTACATCATCGGAGAATGTAAATAAACAAACTAAAGACGCTAGACGCAGTGAAGATCAAGACAGAGTAGAGTGACATTCTATGTGGAGAGTTTTAAATATTTACCAGAAATAAACGTTTTATTTGTGCTAGGATGAAATCCAAGACTGTGTAATTTCCAGGTTATGTTGTGGTAAGTACTATTTTAATCGTCCGAGGGATCACGCTAGTTAGCTAGTTGAATTACAATAGTTAGACAAGGCAGTCCCATCTGTTGTTTTTTATGTTATTTACAGAATAAAAACAGATTGGATGTATCCACTCATAGCTATGATGATGATCTGATTTCTGGTATATCAGGGAGATTGAAAGGGAATTCCCTGGTATATCTACCTCAAGGGTGCTCGGTCCCTTTTCCTCCATGTAGAACTAGATGTTTTGTTTTGTTTTGTATTTTGTTTTTTGTTTTTAAATAGTAGTCTACTCGTGCCAGGATTCATGTGCTTTAATTTTCCATACGTTGTGCAAGGCCTACAATTGACATCATGCTATGAGTGGCCTACTGGAGTGTCATCATAAAATCTGATAACTTAATGGCCAGACTGGAGAAAGAAGACGTACTCTCCAAGGCCAGACCTCCTACCCTGCTACTACTACCAAATAACTCATACAACTAAAAAAAAAGAGAGAGAAGGTTGAACCCAATTTTGTCTTAGTAGGATCCATGACATCGTATCATGAGTGGTAGGATCCATGTTCCCTCAGTCATAGCCAATATGGGCCTATATAAGGTTGATGATTAGACTAATCATAGATCTACTTTTTTTCAAAATTTGCAAGTCGGCCTGCAAATTCAACAAGTCAGTTTTTTTTCTTTATTGGTTATAGAAATCTTTTTAAACTCTTATTTTGCTATCCTATACTAGCATATTAAAAAAAAAAAAAATTTTGTTTTAAGAAATGGACCTATTGAGTTGACTTTGTCTAAAAATAATGTGTTAGATATCCTCAAGTTTGTCTTCTTCGAATTACCAAAATATATTTCTTCTTCCAGTCTGGTACCGCCTACTGTCAATGTATCATCATACGTGCGATTTCATGTTGAGTAAGGTTCTTCAATTGATTTAAATTCTGTATCAGTCTACATGTGCCCAACTTACGAATGTATGTATCTTTTGGCTAGAAATGATTATTCTTTCATTTATTTCATATTTCCAGGTGAAGGCCTACATGATTGAGATCCTCAAGGTTCTACCCATAAATGTCACAGAGGGCACCACTTCTCATTCTTGGTGTCCGACTACTGTCAAGTGCAAGCAGCTCAACAAAAGCTAGCAACAGAAATGGCTCCAGCCAAGATGAGGTATCGATCCCTCATTCAACTACAATCCCTGACAAGATCTCTGAGTGATACTGTGATGGCGATTTGTTAGATAGGAACTGAAAGGCTGCTAGTTCCACCACAACAATCTCTTCTGCACCACCACAAAGAACTCTGTTGCATATGTTATGAAAGTCTTCCTCAAACAGAGATGTGTCTGGCTGGTGAACAGTGCAGGGCAGTAGAAGAAATGATAATGACATTAGAGTATATATTTATGATTTATCAAAAAATTTCTTCTTCTTTTATTGACATGCTTGCTTCTTTGAAAATAAAAAGATAACAAGAAAAATATTGTTTTTAATTTTTTAACAACAAGCAGAAAAAGAAAGTTATCGAGAGCGAATAAAAAAGATTTGTGCGATAAAGGCCAAATGAAGTGCAAATTAAGGAAAACAAGATATGGGCAGTATGCATAAAAACTAGGAATTGCTCCGCATTTTTTTAATGATATTGCGATCTTGTGTGTTGTCATACAATTATAAGTTTTTATTTCATTTGGAAACTTAAATGAGTTTTAACATAATCTAAAAGTAAATTATTAACACGTGAAATGAAAGCAATTACATGACTACATGTATATTGTTTTATACATACAGCCCAATGTATATTGAAAGAATTATACTTGAGTGAAAAAGCAAAGAAATGAGAACTTGTGAGAAACAAAGTGACGCGAGAAAAAAAATGCAACATTTGAAATTCAAGGGCTAAGAGGGGGGGGGGGGACTAGGAGCCCCCTTCAGAAACATATACAAAACCACAAAAAATAGAACTATGTTTTGATTGTTTTGTTTTTGCATGTTCAGGTCCTTCTTTTCCCCCTTTTTCATATGAAATGGTGAGGGAAAGTGAAGGATGCGTCAGAGATAGCAAGGTTAAAGAACAAGTCTGACCCAAGTTTATTTGTTAAAAGCAGAAAAAATGGGAGAAACACAGAAAGAAAAAAAAGTGAGGAAAATTGGAGTAATGCATTTGTAAGAAGAAAATTGTAATTATTTCTATGATGCAAAAAAAAGAAAAAAGAAAAAGAAGAACCAATCGCTCTATCAAATTGGCAACATGATTAAAAACCTGTGATGTAATAGGGGCAGTATTGCCATGGTGTTCTAAATTTTTTATCATAAATTGTAACTCATCATTAAGACACCATTGTCATATAAATTTAATGGAAATATGTCATTACATGCATCTTTATAAGAGGAGAATTGTAATGCATATCAAAATATATGACAATCTTACAATATCCATTTTCTATAATGAAATCTTTGTCTTCTTTTAGATGGGATGATGCTTTTCGTATGACATAATTGTAGTCAATATAAAATGAGAAAAGGTCTGAATAAATGTATTTCTTGACAATATAGAAAATGAATGGTAAACTTCCACTCTGACATCAGCTATTTTTACATCATAAAAATATTTGTAACTTTCTTACAGTCTGGTTTTTCACAAACTTTTCTTGATTTGACTTCTTTTTTTTTGGGGGGGGGTGGTTTATGATAAAATGGTGTGTTTATACAGTGCATATAGAAAAGAAGTGAAACATTTTTGGAGGACCCAATTTTTCCAGCTTATCTATTTCAAATATTTCTTTCTATCATATAATTGCAGACGAACTCCTCACCTCTACAAATACTTTCATGAATCATAAATGTAATGCATAACTGACTAAAATGCAAATGAAGGTGGTTGGTACAAGATTCATTTTTTCCAAGTTATTTTGTCAAATGATGAAAGACTGAGTGGATGCTTTCAAGGAGTCACACATCATCTCATGTAACCTATTCAATACTCTGGGGCTGCACTCCCTCACTCTTTCATTTTCTTAAACTTCTAAAAAAAAGAATTCTGTACCCGTTATCTTCATTTCAAATTTACTCAACTATGTTTTACATTTATGATTCAAGAAAGGTATCATTGGAAAGTGAAGAAGCTTGCTCTTCAATTATATGTGACATAATTATGATCAGCAAAAACAAATGAGCTTGGAATATGGGCACTCTATTAATGGATTACCTTTTTATGCACTGATAAGAGGAGAGATAGGCTGAACAGTGTAAAAAACTTTTTTTTTTAATTTCCCATTTCATTTATTACATTTTTTCCTGTTTTGTTACTGATGATCCAGAGCAGTGATTTCTTGTCACAACAGGAAGTACATGTCCTCAAACCCCCTCAAGATGTAACGAAAACAAACAAAACAAAACAAAAACAAAACAAATCTCCTTGAAAAGGGTTAGCACTTCCAAGAATTATCTGCTTTGTCACATTAAAAATAAACACAGATTCTTCTGTATTGATTATTAATAATAAATTTAGTTTTCATATAGCGCTTTCATCACATTTGTAATACCAATGCGCTTTACATGTTTACAGAAAAATCATACTGACTGCAGACCATCACATAATTTCACCCCACCCTACTGCTTTCTCTCCCTCCCTCTCTCTACTCTCCTTCTCATCTACTTGCCTCCTTGTTTTGTTGTCTTTTATTTGCATGGATGCTTGATGCTCTCTCTCAGACTCGATCTCTGAGAGTCTGCAGGCGAGAGTAGTTCTATCTGTGTATTGGATATACACTAGCAGTTTATGTTGGATCGGTGATAGCTTATTATTGTTGCTGGCTCTGCAAGTTCTCAGTCTATTCGTATTTATTCTGTCTATCTCATGCTTACACGCGCATTCTTTTCTTATCATCCATAATCTTGCACAATCACATAAGCTCTACTTATGACACAAACTACCTTTCTATTTCCATTAATATATCACACTACAGCTCCAGTCTCTCGTTGCTTTTTCATTTTCTGACACAGCACGCTACTTTCTGTGAGTGTCTAACCCCTTTCAAGTAGATTTGTCTTTGTTTTTTGTCTGTTTGTCTTTGTTCGTACATTTGAGGTGGTTTGCTGACATGTCCTTCCTGTTCGGTGACCAGAGAAATCACTGCTCATGACCATCTCCCCATCAGGACACAAAACTCAGTACACAAAACTGTAAATACATGAAATGGAATTAAAATAACAAGTTTCCATGTTACACTGTTCAGCCTATCTTCCTACTTATGCAGTGCATAAATAAGGCTAATCATTAATAGTAGTGCCCATATTCCAATGCTCACAATTTGTTTTGCTAGATCACTATTATGTCACCATATAATTGAAGACAAGCTCTTCATCTTTTCCAGTATGATACTGTCTTGAATTCTCTAAATGTAAACGATAGTTGTAGTAAATTTAAATTAACTAACGGGTTACAGAATTCATCTTATAATCTTCAAGAAAAATGAGCACTTGAGAGATGCAGCCCAGAGTATTGCGAATAGCTATTACATGCTGCTGATGTGTGACTCTCTTGTCACAAGCTCCACTCCGTCTTTACATCATTGCACTAAGCTATGTGTAGAAAGAATGAACCTCTCTCTGTCCAACACCTTTCATCCTGATATAGTCAGCTACTGTACTTATCTTTCATAAGTATCCTGTAGAGCTGGGTCGTCGCAATCTCCTACTGATACAAAGAACACTTCTTGCCACTGCTCTATCTTAATGCTCGTGGTCTCACAACGATGTTTCTGTCTCTTTTCTTACTGCTGTACACCATTTTCTCCCCCACCCCCCCCCCCAAAAAAAGAAGTCAAACAGAGAAAGTATGTGAAAAACCAGACTTGTAAGAAAGTTACAAATAATTTTTATGATTGTAAATAGCTGATGTCGCTAGGAGTATTTGCCTCGATTTTCCGGTATGTCAAGACGAGATACAACTTTATTCAGACCTTTCTCCCTTATAGACTACAAATAGGCTCATCCGAAAGCCATCATCATCTAAGAGAAGACGTAAGCTTTCTATTACTAGAAATGGAATTGTAAAGTACTCATATTGATTAATATTGCCATTACATCCTCCTCTATAAGATGCATGATGACCATATTCCATTAAAATTTTTAAGACAATGGTTATGTCCTCCTGTTCTTCCATTCCTTTCTTTCCTTCTACTCAATCTCCGAAACTTCCATTGGCAATACTGTCCACTATTACATCACAGGTTGTTAATCATGTGCCATTGAATTAAGAGCGATTGGCTTCTTCTCTTTTCTTTTTTTTCTTTTTTTTTCATTCATAGAATAATTACAATTTCTTTCTTATCTAATCTCCATTACTCCAATTTTCCTCACTTTTTTTCTTTCTGTGTTTCCCCATTTCTGCTTTTAACAAAATAACTTGGGTCAGACTTGTTCTTTAACCTTGCTATCTCTCGACGCATCCTTCACTTCCCTACCATTTCATATCCAGGCTGGAAGAAGGGACCTGAACATGCCAAAAACAAAACAAAATCAAAACATAGTTCTATTTTGTGTCTTTATTTCTATCCGCCTCCTTCCACCCCCCCCCCTCTTTAGCCCTTGAATTTTCAAATGTGCATTTTTTTTTCTCGCGTCACTCTTGTTTCTCACAAGTTCTCATTTCTGCTTATTTTCACAAGGTATTCTTTCATATAACATTGCGTTGTATAAAACAATATAACATGTAGTACATGAATTGCTTTCATTCACTGTTAATAATTTTACTTTAGATTATAGGTTAAAACTCATTTAAGATTCCAAATGAAATAAAAACTTTATAATTGTTATGACTAACACACAGATCGCAAATATCATTAAAAAAAAAAATGCTGAGAGCCAATTCCATTATGACAATACTGCAGTATTCTTGTTTCCTTATTTGACTTAATTTGAGCCTTTATCGCACAGAATCTTTTTTTCTGCTCTCATAAATTTCCTTTTTTCTGCTTTTGTTTAAAAAAATTAAAAAAATTTTTCTTGTTATCTTTTTATTATTTCAAGAACAAGCCCTGTCAATAAAAGACAGAAGAAAATTTTTGATAAATCATAAATATATACTCTAATGTCATTATCCATTTCTTCTACTGCCCTGCACTGTTCACCAGCCAGACACATCTCTGTTTGAGGAAGACTTTCATAACATATGCAACAGAGTTCTTTGGTGGTAGGTGCAGAAGAGATTGTTGTGGTGGAACTAGCAGCCTTTCAGTTCCCTACTCAACAAATCGCCATCACAGTATCACTCAGAGATCTTGTCAGGGATTGTAGTTGAATGAGGGATCGATACCTCATCTTGGCTGGAGCCATTTCTGTTGCTAGCTTTTGTTGACGCTGCTTGCACTTGACAGTAGTCGGACACCAAGAATGAGAAGTGGTGCCCCTGCTGGACATTTATGGGTAGAACCTTGAGGATCTCAATCATGTAGGCCTTCACCTGGAAATATGAAATAAATGAAAGAATAATCATTTCTAGCCAAAAGATACATACATTCGTAAGTTGGGCACATGTAGACATGATACAGAATTTAAATCAATTGAAGAACCTTACTCACACATGAAAATCGCAACGTATGATGATACATTGACAGTAGGCGGTACCAGACTGGAAGAAGAAATATATTTTGGTAATTCGAAGAAGACAAACTTGAGGATATCTAACACATGTATTTTTAGACAAAGTCAACTCAATAGGTCCATTTCTTAAAACAAAATTTTTTTTTTTTTTAATATGCTAGTATAGGATAGCAAAATAAGAGTTTAAAAAGATTTCTATAACCAATAAAGAAAAAAAACTGACTTGTTGAATTTGCAGGCCGACTTGCAAATTTTGAAAAAAAGTAGATCTATGATTAGTCTAATCATCAACCTTATATAGGCCCATATTGGCTATGACTGAGGGAACATGGATCCTACCACTCATGATACGATGTCATGGATCCTACTAAGACAAAATTGGGTTCAACCTTTCTCTCTTTTTTTTTCTGCGTAGTATTATTGAGAGTTATTTGGTAGTAGTAGGCAGGGTAGGAGGTCTGGCCTTGGAGAGTACGTCTTCTTTCTCCATGGTCTGGCCATTAAGTTATCAGATTTTATGATGACACTCACAGTAGGCCACTCATAGCATGATGTCAATTGTAGGCCTTGCACAACGTATGGAAAATTAAAGCACATGAATCCTGGCACGAGTAGACTACTATTTAAAAAACAAAAAACAAAATACAAAACAAAACAAAACATCTAGTTCTACCATGGAGGAAAAGGGACCGAGCACCCTTGAGGTAGATATACCAGGGAAATCTCCCTTTCAATCTCCCTGGATATACCAATGTAGCCCCTTGACATCAGCTATGAGTGGATACATCCAATCTGTTTTTATTCTGTAAATAACATAAAAAACAACAGATGGGACTGCCTTGTCTAACTATTGTAATTCAACTAGCTAACTAGCGTGATCCCTCGGACGATTAAAATAGTACTTACCACAACATAACCTGGAAATTACACAGTCTTGGATTTCATCCTAGCACAAATAAAACGTTTATTTTGCTGGTAAATATTTAAAACTCTCCACATAGAATGTCACTCTACTCTGTCTTGATCTTCACTGCGTCTAGCGTCTTTAGTTTTGTTTATTTACATTCTCCGATGATGTACCGGTCTATGTAGGAGGCAGGGAATCCCCGCCTCGCGAAGTTCAGTGCCATGCCGTGACCTCATAGCTAGCTTTGCACACGGTACGAATATGTGGGCGTGAACAACCCCTTTCTCTGAGAAACTATTTATTTTTGACCACTAGCTGGCGTCCTACGCTTTACAGTAGTATCACTCTCCTTGACAAACATAATCAGAAATAGATAATTTACAACATCGTTTTCTTTTCTTGCTCAAACTTGTAAAAACAAACTCAGGTACATTTCAGTCCTAAAAAATATGTTTTCTGATATTAGTAAATATTTATTCAACATGTGGAAAAGTTTGAGTGAATTTCATAAAAATGACCAACACTTTGTCTTATCTTTAAGTAGTAGCATGTGTCTATGTCATTATAAGACACAGTGAATAGGTTTTGGATAAATTTCAAATTAAAATCATGAAAAACAAATTAAAACATCACTTATTTTTTTGCCCTTTCCCGCCCAAAAACGTGCGGGGAAATTTTCAGAAAGTGGACTTTAAAAAAATAATATTTCATCCAAGAAGAAAGAAAGAAAACTCAAAACATCAGGGATAGTGAAAGGAACATCTGACCACTCAATTATCGAAGAAAGATAGGTGAAAATGTTATTTTAAAAAGTGAAAAATTAAGTTTGTTTTCTAAAAGTTTTCTTACTGAGTCTTGTCATTAGTCCCAGATAGTTCAGTTGCTTGTGTGGGTTGTCTCTTAAAAATAATCTAACTTAACCAAAAAAAAATATGAAAAATCAATTTCAACAACCATGGAATTGGAAGGAAAAAAAAAAATCTGACATGATTAACTTGGGTTAACTTAATTGTCATCAGGAAATTGTAGATCATCTACTTTGGCCTCAGCATGAAATGATGCCAGCGAGTGATTTCATAATGGTTTTTTTTTTTAAATAAACTTTTAGGTGTGCTTGGTCTTGAACAGTTCAACCTTGGTCATCATAATGGAGGGTCTCAAGATCATTCAAGGATTATGTAAGTATCGGCCACTTACACTTATGCATGGTCAATACAAAATTGACCTTACATACACTGGGGAGTGATTGACTACTTGTGACAGCTTTCTCCCAATGGAAAGTCAATTCAGAAAGATACAAATGTGTTTTGTCAAGCACAAGCCTAGCCCCTCAAAAATTTGCAAGTTCGATTTGGAATGGTTAAAAATGCCACTAAGAATGGGTAAAATATAGCAAAAATATAATTTATGTAATGTCACTTACCTAAACAGACTAGACGCAAATAAGATATTCCTAAAAAGTGCACCTGAAGAAATCTTGTATTTTCCAGTCAATTTCAGAGTCTCATCCGATCTCCGTGAAAATACTAGCGTGTAGAGCATATAGCTGCTGCCGATATCGCGCATGCATGTTGCAAACTAAACACTGCGAATGTGACTCATTTAACTACACCGGAACAGCAATTCTGACGCCATTTTTTTGCTTTATGATCATCGTGAAAAACGAGGATAGTCATCCGTCTATAGTATTGTCAGTACATAAAGTAATAAATAAAATAGTTTTGTCAAATTTTTATTCCATAATTTTGACATTCTAGCCTGAAAAAGTGGAGGCACCTCATGTTTTCATGGGAATAACTCGCAGCCCGTACACTTCGTGTACGGGCTGCCGCAGTAAGCACAAGCCCAGTCAAGGAGGCATGTTCAAAAAGGGTCTAAAAATTGTACAAAACAAAACTAGAAATATCTAATTCAAGATTTGTATTTCAATAATACTATAGATTATCTTAATTTACTTTGTGGTAGGTTTAAAGCTGGTTGCACTAATTATTATTGAGAAGTTTCCTCAGCAACCAAGAGGGCGACAGGCAGCCATTTTTCAGTACAGCCGGATGTTGGTTTGCAGCTGTACATGGGTATCGGCAAGCTTTATCAGATATATCAACCTATATAGGACTATATAGACATGCCAATCATTCAATCCCAGATCTCCAATTCCCAATAATGGGCAATACCTTTGACAAATTAATGCTGCCCAGGTCGAAATTCCCATAGGCTCCATTAGAAACCAACAGAAAATTTCTATTGGTTTCTAATGGTGTCTGATGGATTCTAATGGACCATCAGAATGTCAATTGTATTCCAATAGAGACCTATACAATGGAATATCAGAATCCTAATGGACCCACAGAGGACCAAAGGCTCCAATACAAATTGGTTTTCTGGCCCTTGTATTGGACCATAAACCAATAGAGTCTATTGGTCTCTATTGGTCTCTATTGGTTCCAGGCTGTTGGACCCATAAACCAACACAGACCATCAGACTCTATTGGTCTCTAGGCCTATTAGTTTCAGCCTGTCCCATATACAATTTCTATTGGGTTTTCTATTTTTCTTGGTTCCCGTGGTGTCTAATGGTTTCTATTAGTTTCTATCAGCTTTTGTTGGTATCCATAATTTATTATTAGTTTCTATTGATTTCTATTAGATTTCTAGCTTGCTTCTGTGGCTTGGGGTCTTCCACAAGGCTGAGTGCTCGAGCCGAGGGCCCGCGAGGCCCGAGGGTCCGCGAGGCCGAGGGTCCACGAGGCCGAGCAGTATATTGCAAAATACAAATGCAAATCAGAAAAATCGGTCTCATGGGAAAATACTCGGCCTCGTGGGCGCTCAGCCTCGTGGACTCTGCCCCTGGCGGCCTCGTGGGCCCTCGGCCTCGTGGACCCTCCCCGTTGGCTTGTATCAGTTTGTGTTGGCTTATATCGGTTTGTTGTTGGTTTCTACTGGTTTCTGTAATTTTCTGTTCAGATGTTATTTCTGACTGGTTTCTATTGGTTTCTGTTGGTTCTATTGGTTTCTAATGGTTTCTGTTGGTCATGAATATTCATAAGCAGTATTCTGAGATTTGGAAAAAAGGTGGAAAATAAATAGAAATATGCAATTTTTAGCCATGTAGCTGGCATTTGGCTTATTAATATAATAAAAATATTTTAGTTTATTATGTTTTATGTTTAACACAATTTCAAATTGATTCATAATGACAATTTCATATTTCATTAACAAAAGTGTAATTTGATATTAAGTAACTGTCTTTCTCAAACATTTTGCCTGTAGTACTTTATATAGCAGGGGTCGACAATTTGCCAGTAGTAATAGGGCCTTAATATAGGATAGCATAGGTTCGGATAGGATAGAATAGGGTAGGACTCATTGTTAATGTCAACATGTTTCTGTGAGTTGTTAGCCGAAACAATCCAAAAGATTTTATTTTCATTAATTAATTTCTTATTGGTCCATTAGAAAATGTCTATTGGACCAATAGAAAAAATTCTAATGGACCAACAGAAAATGTCTATTGGTCCATTAGAAATTTCTAATGGTTCTGTGGGTCCCATATTTCATAAACCATTAGAAACCATTAGAGACCAACAGCCCTAATGTTTTCTGATGGTCCAACAGGCTAATGGAGCCTATGGGAATTTCGACCTGGGTGCCTCTGCACACCTTGCTCTAGTTCCAAACCCTACCTGTCATCGAGTAACTGCACATAGGCAGGTCTGTCAAAGAGTGCCAACAATGATGATCTTTTACCCTAGCCTTTACATTTGTAAATTGGTATAGAAAGCTTTACCAGAATGAAAAGCAAGATCAGAGATAAAAGCCTACCTCAAATCAATAAGGATAATCCAATAATTATTGTTATTAGGTATCTTATCTTAAAGAATTCAGATTCAGATTAATTTTGTTTGTCCTTTTTATAGGAAATTTGGTTTGTTGGCATGACATTAAAAAACATTTGGGACAAACCTTAATAAAATCAGGAGAAACCTTAATGAAATCAGCATTCATTGCTGTGAATTCACCAGCTTTACAGCTATAGGCATACTGTATTATGCACAGCTAAGAAGGGGGACTTATAAAGCGTGGGAAGAGGCAAACAAAGAGAATTCTGGTACCCAACTAATCTGCAAGACAGTAGGCTGGATGTAGAGCAAAAGAGAATTTGGACAAACCTTCATATATCAATGAAATAATAATTCTTTCATTACCACATGTAGACGACTGTCCTATAACAGCAGTGACTATGTCCAGCTAGCAAGAGGGACCTACGAAGCATGGGGAGAGGCAGAAAAGGAGTCGGGTATCCAGCTAGTGTACAAGACAGGAGGACTGGACATAGCCAAGAGAGGAACGGTCGGAGAACAGGTGATTGAAAACTATGCCCAGGCTATGGATGAACAGGATGTCCCGTAAGTTGATATTGGTGTTCATAGTTCAAGCTTCAAACAAGAACTGTCAAAATTGGCTTCAGGGCATTGGTTCTTAAACTTGAGGATTGAATCTGATGACTTAGTAGAGATTTCTGTAGATATCTAAGGAGGGAGTCTACGTGTACTAAGTAGCGAACATTTGTGAAATTTTTCTGTTAGTTCTGGACCCAAACATATCACCTTTTTATGTCATATTATCACTATGAGGGCATTTGAAGAGCAATCCTTTTCAGTGGAACTTTCTACTTTAAAACTCTTCCTAATTAGCTTGAAAATTATTTGAAAGCCCACAATTATTTTGTTGACCCATGGTTCACCTTCCCCACTACACTAGATTCTCTTTAACAATTACTTTTCAAAGGGAAAGGTGGTCTATGAAATAAAGGTAAAGATGGAGATACCCTGATACTCTTGCCAGAAATGCTATTCAGAGTTCATCCTGGTTTGCAAAGATTTGCAAACATTGGCAAACAGTTTTAATGTTTGCAACATTTGTTAACAATTTCAAAATTTCTTTGAGAAAATAAAAACCCCTATTGCAAAACATCAATCAGTTTATTTTTGCGAAGAATCAACAATGAACAATGCGTTGCCAATGATTACAAAGGAACATTTCACGAGCATTTGCTACTCGAAGAGATATTCCTGTGAGAGAGATAATTCTGAGTACTTTCTGTATAAATCCAAAAAAAGTCATGTAAAGCTAAACATCATTGTGTCTTCAGATATGAAAGACTTGAAGGAGAGAGAGTGCGTAGAAGGTTCGCGCAGTTTGACGCGACCCAAAATTGGACCTGCCTCTATCAGAAGGACTCTGGCCTAGTGGATGCTGCTATGGGCAACGCAGTGCATATCCAGCTTGCCCAAAAGCATGGGGCAACCATTGTAGAGAATGCAGGAGTAATGAAACTACAGAAACATGGAAATCTCACACAGGTAAGAATCTTGAAATTATGATAAAAAGTTAAAGAGGTCATGCAGCTTGCAAAAGGATGTGAGAGGTTTCATGTAGCATGCCCTTTACATATAAATACAAAAATTCTTCCACCCTTATGCCAGCTGTAAAATGAATAATATTAAATGTATTAGTGATCAATAATTTCAAGTATGATTCAAGTTTTAACAGGTGGTGTGGGCATTCACCCTACATGTAAATGTATTTGTATTTTAGGATTCTTCATAGAAAAGAATGTCATAGTACTATGACGATATTTCATAACATGTAAATCAATGTAACTCTGAAGCAAATTTTGAAGTTAAGCAATTATGCATGATTGAAATGTAGAGTTGATCATACTGCAGCACAAAGAGAATTGCTTTCATTGTGATTGAAAAAAAAAATGCTTTCTGTATTTATGATGTATCTTTAAAATTGGGTGCTCATCTTTTCTCTTACATCCATATAAATTTTTAATCAATTTAGCTTCTTTTGCCATGTCATATGGAAATGGTAGATGATACATAGGATGGAATATTGTTTAACGTATTGTGTCTCTTCAGTTCCTAAATGTATTGTGTTAAGACCAAACAAAGTGCCATTTTAAAGCTGGTGTATAGTTTCGGCAGGAAGAACAATTTAGTTTGATTCACATTAAGATAAATTATGAGAGATTGAATCCAAGAACTATAATAAATCAAATTATAGTACTTGAAATCTCGTTTTAGTGTCTTTATTTCATAATATAAGGATAAAAAAGATAAGTCGGGGACCCGTCTCAGGTTAGCGCTCACGTGGAAAACCAATGGGGATTCTCTTGTGTGGGTGTTACACACAGATCATTCACACTAATTCACACCGTAACCTCCGGCTTGCGAACCTGTCAGCAGAGGTATAAACGGCAGTTAAATTACCATCATTCAAACAATTTCAATGAAATTCATCGGTAATAATGAAAGGAATGTCACAAGAGCTCTCGCACATATCTTTTAGTGTAATGTGGACAACTACATCTGATCGATTTTGTGCGAATTCCTTTTTTGTTACCAAAACTGTACACCAGGTTTAATGTATTTATTGTGTGTTTTTGTAATCACAGGTTTGTACAAGCAAAGGTGATTTCCTATGCAGGAAGTTGATAGTAACTGCTGGTGCATGGATGAATGATGTTCTCAATACCATTGGAATTAATATACCACTTACAGTCACACAGGAACAGGTCACTTACTTTGGTACACCTCATATGAAAGAGTTCACAAAAGATAGGTTTGTATCATGGTTTAATCGACAACAATATAGATATAATTAATAGATTTTTCCTTGTTTGGTCTCATTAAGTACATGTATCTCCTTTTCAACTATGGATTTAAGCACCGTTGATGTAGATTCTTTTAGATATATTGCTAGATATATATTTTTTTTGGGGGGGGTTATATAATATGTTTCCGGCTGCCTCAAAACCACCAATTATAAGTTGTAAATAAAACAGAGTAAATGATAGAAGAAGCAGGTTTCTGCAAAGGAAAGCATTGGTAGCTAGTTCTTCTCAAACATGAGATTTATTATCTTGGTTATATTTTAGTAATAAATAAAAAGTTTTTGTTATCCTTGAAAGGCTTGGAATCTCTTATTTCAGAAAACACAATGTAATGTACAATGTAATTCCCAAGTATGAATGTTTGTAACTTATTCATGGATTTGAGGTGGAGGGTCACATATGTAATTGTAAATAATAGTCCACTAATAAGACATTAACAAGTAATTGTGGGCAGATGGGCATGTCAGCTAACTCAGAGGGTCCCAAGTAGGCCAATCAAATTGGTTTGCTGCTGCTCAGATTTCAAGCACATAAGACAGAAAATAGATGTTTATACTTGAAAATTAAAAAAAGAAGTAGAAATCAAGAAAAGTCACAAGGACTGCAACATACCTTACAGTATCATCTCATCTCAAACTCATTAATTGTTTAAACACTTGAAGAATTTGACAACTTAACATTGATGTAGATGAATAGATAGAGATGAAAAATATATGATCCCATCTTTGTGCTAATAGTGCTATTTTTGCTATTATTTGTTTATGATGAAATCAGTGGAATAAATGCGCTTACAGATGCATCTAACAATATGCTCTGCAAATGTACTAATATTTGCTTGGCCTCTATGATATACCAGCATAGTTTCATGTCTATTATTACCACATGCTTATGCCTTTACTGTTTAATGATTTTATCCTTTGATGTCGCGTGCTTAAAGGGATTTGGTAACCTTAAAAAACAAGAGCAATTAGATCAAGATGAATAAAATTATATTGCTCTAACAGTGAAAACAAACTACTAAAAGTTTCAAATCAGATGGAAAAAAAAACAGAGTAACAAAGCATACATCCGAACACGAGTAAATTTACTTCCCCTCTGTTGCCAGCTCAGCAGGCCGCTAGGGACGGGGACTACACAACAGGAAATGCGGTGTATGTTGTGCTGTGTTGAAACCATGTGGTTTTCAAACCCTATCGGGGGTTTGAAAATTTGAGTATGAAATCATTGATATCTCGAAAGTAAAGCAAGCAATTAGCTTGCAATTTTGAAGAAATGCCAGACTGACCTATGTGTTTATTATTATGTTGGCAAAATGAGCCAAATCGAAAAAGTGTGATTTGAATATCATTCAATGTTACTGCATCCCTTTAATGATATGCTTTAGATAGAATATAATGTACAGTAGTGTGCGGAATGTCATTTACATTGTATTTATTTGCTTGCATCATTCTGAGGGTCCTTGCTATATCTTTGTTACATGTACTACATGCAGCTACACAAGCTTGTCAAGTTTCTTAAACTTTTAGTGGTGGTTTCAAATGAAAGCTAAATTAGAGTCAGATTTTCTTATTTTGCCCCCCTCAAAACAAATGAAGTATTTTCAGATTTTAGGAGGTCCGTGGTGCCTGGTTATTGAAATTTCCGGAATTCAGGCAATTTGTTACTCCAAATTTCTGTGTTTTTATCAATTTTTCAGCCCTTTTTTGTAAATTTTTTAAAGACTTCTTTACCAATTTAATTTGTTTTTAAATGGTAAGTACTGAGTGGCATCTCTTTGAATCCATCTTTTCACCCATAATTTAGATGCCCTATCTTCATATACCATACCGGTCTTGGAGGGGAACCGTATGCCCTACCTCTCCACGGGAACACTGGATTTAAGATTGGCATCGATGCCGGGGGACCCACTGTAACAGCCCAGACCAGGACCTACGTACCAGATCCAGTCAGGGAACAAATCGCTACCGATTTTGTGGCGGAGCTATGTCCAAGGGTGAGAAAGGCGAAGTTACAACAAAAAATTAAAATATGTTATAAAAAACTATTAATAACTGCAGTAACTGTAATGCACTGTAATGGCGCCATCCGTCAGATTGCTCCACTACCACGTCCCAAGGATAGGACTTGCACCGATGGTTCTTTGGTTTCTTATTCTAATCTCCTTGGGCTTTTATTTTCTCTTTTTCCACTTGTCATTGCTTTTAGTCATCCAACTTCAAAATGTTGGTTTCATGGAAATATGCAAGGGGCAGTCCTGTCCCACATGAAGTTTGCTTTAACGGCAAGTCCAGGCAACTTCTGTCTTTTACCAGTGTATTGCTGGCACCTTCTTTGTCATTAGGCTCTTCCGACAACTATTAAACTAAAGCTTGAAGAAATTTTTCTGAAGCCAACTGCTCAGGTATGGAATCTCACAATCAGGAAAAGGAGAGTTGGTGTGCATAGCAATGTTCGGTGATAAAATATAGATTTTCCCTGAGCATTGCAATTATCTTGAATTCTGTATCATGTTCATGCTATAATATTCAAGGGTAAGTGTAGAATAATCTTGATTTCTTCATCATGTTCATACTGTGATAGTCAAGGGTAATGTTCAAGCTATAATACTCAAGGGTAAGTATAGGATATACACTTACCCTTAAATATTATAGCATGAATATGATGGAGAACTCAAGATAATTGCAATGTTGAGGGAAATTTGATTAAGTATTAAAAAAAAACAAACATAATAATGGCTTACATGCACATACATTTACTAATCATTACCATTGCTCCAAGTCATGGCTTTATACAAAGTCATTCATCCATCTGCATTATTGCTTATCACTGCCTTAACCCTATTCTGACTGGGGGGGGGGGGGGGGGGTCAATTTGACCCCTCCTGTAGAAAATCTGCGACTGCCACGCAACCGCTGCAAATCGCGACCCGGCGTTGTATGACTTTTTTCTTTCATGTGTTCCGCAACTTTTGACACCAAGTTCGAAAAAATCGAACATCCCGTTGTCGCGTTACGCAACATTATGTAATCGCATGTCAGGCCAAAATTGATCGAAAAATCGCCATTTTGCATGCGTTTGTGTGCAAAATAACTGCTTTTCCTAAATTGCTTTCTAACACTGATAATTATGACTTCTGAGCCTTTTGATTGATTAGATTTGTCTTTATATTGATCAAGAAACATTTTTCAGGCATAAAAAATTACAAAAACAAAGAAATACATAAGAAATAAAAACAATAGAATACATATGAAATTCACAAAACAATAGAATACAAAAGAATTAATTTGAAATTTCTGAATTTGTCTATTCAATATTGTTGACTTTGCTACTCAGCAACTTTTATAAAAATTTGAGCTCCATAACTATATTTATTAATGAAATATTAACGTTTTCAATAAAAAAGCATCTAATTTGCATATGTGAGTATGCATAAATTAGCATAAATTAAATATGTATAAAAAAAAAATCGAAAAAAACATATCAGCGATACCCTTTACATGTGCAACGACATTCGTGCAAAATTTCGCAGCGATCGGACCATCCGCCTCCGAGATATCAGGGGGGGGGGTCAAATTGACACCCCCCCCCCCCCCCCCCCCCCCCCCCCCCCCCAGTCAAAATCTCCTTTTGAAAAGCCCAGTCAGAATAGGGTTAAGCTACAATTATTCTATTCATTTACTCTCTGACTGGCGTATATTTCAGTAAAGTACAAAAAATGGAACACCATGAAAAAATGTACTTAATTTGAATTTAAAAGGTAATTTCAATCCAGGGAGTTCTAAGTCTTACAACATTCATGTATGCACATGCATCCTTTTTTAACATATATTATGCTTATTTAACTCTCCTCCCAAAAAATGTTGTGGTTCACCTAGATTCCCAGTTTTTAGCTTCTATATAATCCTGGGAAATCCAAGTTCTGTGTTAGGGGTTAAGATTGGAAGAGATCTGATCTATTCCAATCTTAACCCCTGTGTAATACTATTGCACTTATTTGTTTTTCTTGCATAATCTTTTCCAATTACAGTCATGTACTTGTGCTTGATCTAACACTTACCCTATTCATTTTCTCCATAAATATTTTATGTGCTTTTATATAATCAACCTTACCTATCAACTTAAACTGGCATAGGTCAAATAATTGCTGAGGTTGAATGTATTTAAAAAAAAAAAAAAAAAAAAAAAACATACAGGAGTTTATAGGATTGTGGCATAACAGTTTTTTTTTTTTTTTTCAAATAAGGAACTGTATGTCAAGTATCATTTATTGCTTGCATATTCTGATTCAAATTCAACTACATACCCTGTTGAAATGTTAAAAAAAAGTACAGTTAAAGAGACGGGGGGCATGTTTTGCTTTGCCCACATAGGTTTCCTGTTGCTAGCTTTTATTACTACAAGCACTCCATATACTGCCTCCCATTGCATGGTAACACAGGGGTTAAGTTTGGAATAGATGCAGCAGGTCCGGAGGTTGGACCCAACTCGAGATCTTTCACTCCAGACCCTCAAAGAGAAAGAGAAGTTACTGACTTTCTTGCTCAACATTGTAAACGGGTAAGTTTAGAAATGGCTCAACACTATTGGGTCTTTATGGTGCATGAATATATCTGATGATGTTCTAACCTCTGCTATTACTCCCTCCTCTCTGAACTACTGCCCCCACCCACCCCCCCCCCAAAAAAAAGATGAAAATTAACACTCGCCATTTCATTCCCAGCATGATATCAATTTCACATTTTTGTTATTCATCAATCATGCAATGTAAATCTTTAAAATAAATAGCATCGTAATAGTGATGGTGTGTGTTGAAAAAACAGTTCTCATGTTTTAATTCAGCCCATAAATAAATGTGTCAGCATATCATATTCACCTGTTTCATCCATCCTACTAGCCAATGAAATTTTGCTTTATCTATTTAATTGATAATTTATATATTGTCAATGCATTTCTGTTTATCTATCTGCTCCTTTAACAAAAGAAAAAACTGTATGTATGCATTTCTGTTTATCTATCTGCTCCTTTAACAAAAGAAAAAACTGTATGTATGATCTTTCACACTGTCTATTTAAAGTGTTTTTCATGTTCTGCAAAAAAAAAGGTCGTAGATGCCTAATTACTACTTTAAAAAAAATAAGCTCTTTTTGTAGCAATTGCATCTGATTGTTTTCTGCCCTGATGTAACTAGTTTTTTTTTTTTCATTGAAGATTTATTGTATTTTAATTAGTGTTTATGTTTTGTATTTTGTTGTGCAGGCACTGGGTCCTATCCTCTACTCTAAGACTTGCCTCTACACCATGACACCGGACAGGAACTTTGTGATTGATAACTGTAGGAAGGTGGGCCATCCTGATGTCATCTTCTGCTGTGGAGCTGGTCATGCCTTTAAGTAAGTTGATGACACTTACACAGTTTAGCAGATACGTATACCAGTACCTGTTCTCCGGGCTTGATTCAATTCCGTGGCATTTGCTCCGGCGACAATTACTCCATCATTAAAAGGGGAAAGAAACCCTAGGAATTCATTAAATTGTACAAAAACAGGAAAATGAAAGAAGCTGATCAATGAAAATTTGAGAAAAAATGAATGAATAATAAGAAAGTTATGAGCACTTGAATGTTGTGATCACTACTGCTATGGGGATCCTCAAATTGGCAACGGGCCCAAGATGTGTGATGTCATACATGAGCAACTATTACTTTTGTACATATTTCACTCAAATTGTCTTTTTTTTATTAATTCTGTTAAAGATCTGAGATTCTTTTCATGGGAGGACATGTAATACAAGTTCACATAATATAATCATGTGTGAAGAGTCTGTACTACCATTAGAATGAGGAAAAAGAAGAATTTTTTGTATTTTTTTGTATGTCATATGGGAGAGTTGTTCATGTGTGACATCACACATCTTGGGCCTGTGCCAGTGTGAGAAGTGATCGCAACATTCCAATGCACATAACTTTCTTATCATTTATTCAATTGTTCTCCAACTTTCTTTAATCTGTTTCTTTGATTTTTTTTGTTTCATAAAATTCAACTGAATCCTAGGGTTTCATTCTCCTTTAACTCCATGCACTAGTTGAATGACAGACATCAACCCCAAACTTAAACCTATCGCAACATGAACCTTTATTTAGACAAAGTACCAGTAAAGCCCAGAGCAGTTGTCATAGGAGCAAATTTGTGTCATCCTTCAATAGACCTTACACTTGGGTGAAACAGTATTTGTATTTGGTTTAGCTAGACATGCCTCTAAGTAATTTTTACACCAAATGATCTGACAATGATTCCAAATCTAGCCTCGACCCTAGTAGGAACTTGAGCTCTGCAGGGGGTTGACTCTGTCCAACAGATTAAACTTGTGAAGTTTAACTAAGAATGAGTTATCCTTATTGCACATTTCTGGTTTTACTTTCTGGTTATAAGAATAAAAATTACAAATTTTTGCTTTACAGGGCGCATACTGGTCAGGGAATTTCTTGAAAGTTAAAGAAAAACATTATTTTTTTTCATATACTTGACATATTTTCCTAATTGTGATAAAATTATATTGTAAATGCTAAAGCTGCCAACCTTCCAAAGAAAACAATTGATTCTGATACAAAAATCCTGGACACAACGTATAAAATATTTATAGAAATTCACAGTTTTTTGCTTTGGAAATTAAAAGAATTTTGAATATATAAGTGTGAGAATCTTGTTTTAGCTTTATGCTTTACCATATCTCCGTGTGGAATTTGATGACAAGATTTCTGTAACAGTTTTCCCTTGTAAACAATATATATAATAATAATAATAATCTTGTTTTTAGCTCTCAGAAGAATACTATGCTTTACTATCTACATATAGAATTAAATGACAGATGTTCTATGACAATTTTCCTTTGTTAACAGATTTGCTGCCATTCTCGGGAAGATCTTAGTTCAGAATCTTGGTTTAGCTTTCAGAAAAAATATGCTTTAGAAACTATACTTCATTATCTACATGATAATTTCTTTCTTTTTTTTTTAAAGATATCCACGTCAATTTTCCCTTGTTTTCAGATTTGCTGCCGTTCTAGGGAAGATTTTAAGTCAGCTGGCCATTGATGGGAGAACTACCTTCAATATAGCACCCTTCAACATGGAGAGAGAGGCCATCACAGATCCAAACTTTCCAAAATGTTTCCAGCTCGGCCTACCAGAGGAAGAGGCTGCTAAACTTAATGCAAAGCTTTAACCCTTTAATTACATGAATTATTGAAAGGCTTATTGGAACAGCTTTTCCTATTCAAATTGGCAACTCTGGTTTTATTCCTGTATTGAATGACAATGAAGAAAATATTTGTCTTCAGTGTACTTGCTACATGTTAAACTGTTAAAGTTATTGAATCAAACCTAAAAAAAGGAATATTTTTGCGAATCTGTCAGAGATAGCATATAACAATCACACATATCAATTATCCTCATTATTCCTTAATGGTTGAAACAGTAATGATGATAATGATAATAATAGTAATGCATTTATATAGCGCCATCTGTCTAGTAAAACTATTCTGAGGCGCATTGCAAAACAAGAAGAACATGTTTAACTACAAATATATAATTGCTGAGACAGTAGTTACAAACACAATAATGTAATCAAGTAGAAGAGAGGGACAGCCTGTGTGACAGCAAACTCTCTTCCTGCCGGCCAAGTCAAAGAGGAAAGCCTTTTCCAGTGGTGGATCCAGGTGGGGATGTGCGCCCCCTCTATTATTTGATAATTACTTATTGACTGTACATGCTAAAATCTGAAAATTTTGGCGGCTTGTCCCCTGTTTGGGCCTAGCACCCCCTCGCTTTTGAAACCTAGGATCCGCCACTGTTTTCTTACCTGTTGGCAGTTATGTAATATACCATACTGATCATGTATATCATAGTCATAGTATACCTTGTGACTTTTTTTAAGGATGACAAAAGAAAATCTACAAAATCCTTGAACCATCATAGCAATACGAATTCAGGCATAAAAATGTACATAAGCATGTACAAGTATAATGCTACATTAGATTGACAGTGCCTAATGTGTTTTGAGATATCAATTAAAAGACATGTCATTCTTGAGTATATTATTAGGATATATCATTGTTTCATAATGTGTGTTTTTAGAGCATATTATTATACTGCATAACCTATGATTAATCTAGTATTATTTGTTATTTCTATTCCCTTGCCTACTTATTATTTTAAATATTCTATGAAGACAGAATGATACAAAATTTGTTGTGACTTTATTGTCTCAGGAGAGAGAAAGAAAAATAGGCCAATTGAATATAGTCTAAGAGTAATACCTCATTATAGCCCTATTACTATTATTTACAATGATCATGAGATAATGCTTGCATATATATGTGTTTCATTATCATAATTGTTTTGTTTTGTTTGTGTGTGTCTGTGTGTTTCGTTTCGTTTCGTTTTGTTTTGTTTGGTTTTTTTTTGTGTGTTTTTTTTAGTATGGTATTATATTGCATAACCAATTATCAACCTAGTATTATTCATTAGTTTATTACCACCCCTTGCCTACTTAATATTTCCTGTATTTTATGTGGACAAAAAAAAAATACAAAGTTTATTGTGACTTGTCTCAGGAGAGAGAGAAAAATACAAGGCCAATTGATGGTAGAAACAGAATCAGTAACACTTTTCTTATAGCTCTCTTGATATTATTTACAATGATCTTTGGATAATTCTTGACAAAAATATGTGTTCCATGATTATGCATTGTATGTGAAGCTTTTGTTCTAATTCTGAAATCAAGGAAATGTACTGAAATTATATTTGAACTTGAAATTTGTTGCATTCCCATAGGAAAGTTTTATGCTTATTGAAGCTGAGATTTTGTATTATGTAAAACAGTGTTTTATAAATATATTTTTATATTATGATTTTAATGTGGGTTCAATGCGTAAATGAATCTATCAATCTTAAGAATTAATTAATGACCTTGTTTTCAGATAATTGATGTAATGCTGATGCTGAAAAGCTAGATATACTTTAAATGATTTTTTTTTTTTTTTTTTTTTTTTTTTTTTTTTTTTTTTTTTTTTTTTTTTTGTAATATCAAAGGACAATTTAAACAGATTTATAGCTACGTTACTGCTTTTGATGTATGATAATTAGCAAAGTTTAATTATAAGATGTATACTGCCATGCATCACTCAAAAATAATTTATACTTTTGAAATGACAGCCAAATAACTAAATTCATTGAGTATGCTTGTAGGGGGGCAATATTATGAATATTGACTACTGAAAGTCTTCTTTATCATACTAGACCAAAACGTCAGAAAATGTTACATGATTGAGTGAGCACTGCCCACTGAAAAGGACATCAAAATTTTGTTGCACAGGAATAGCTTTTTCCTGTAATATGAAGTAAAAAAGTTATCAAAATTAGAAGTTGAGTTATGAGTTTATGGTAAATTATGAATTTGCATTTTAAAAGACATATGGAGTAACAAGGGGCATTTTTTTTCTCTTAATATTATTTACAATGATCTTTGGATAATTCTTGACAATTTATGTGTGTTCCATAATTATGCTTTTGTTCTAATCCTGAAATCAAGGAAATGTACTGAAATTATATTTGAAATTTGTTGCATTCCCATAGGAAAGTTTTATGCTTATTGAAGCTGAGATTTTTGTATTATGTAAAACAGTGTTGTTTTATAAATAGATTTTTATATTATGATTTTAATGTGGGTTCAATGCATAAATGAATCTAGCAATCTTAAGAATTAATTAATGACCTTGTTTTCAGATAATTGATGTAATGCTGATGCTGAAAAGCTAGATATACTTAAATTTTTTTTTTTTTTTTTTTTTTGTAATATCAAATGACCATTTAAACAGATTTATAGCTATGTTACTGCTTTTGATGTATGATAATTGGCAAAGTTTAATTATAAGATTATACTGCCATGCATCACTCAAAAATAATTTATACTTTTGAAATGACTGCCAAATAACTAAATTCATTGAGTAGGCCTATAGGGGGCAATATTATGAATATTGATCACTGAAAGTCTTCTTTATCATACAAGACCAAAACGTCCACAAAATGTTGCATGATTGAGTGAGCACTGCCCACTGAAAAGGACATCAAAATTTTGTTGCACAGGAATAGCTTTTTCCTATAACATGAAGTAAAAAAGTTTCCAAATTAGAAGTTGATTTATGAGTTTATGGTAAATCATGAATTTGCATTTTAAAAGACATATGGAGTAACAAGGGGCAATTTTTAGTAAAACAAGTTAAAACAAAAATGATCCATTGGACTTTTCAAATGTTGGACAGGCTTCTTTTTAGTATAAAAATAACATTTTTTTAAAGCTAAGAAAAGGGGCACTTTTAGGGTGGATGAAAAAGTGTGGGGGTAACCCCTGTGACCACCCACAACCCCCCCCCCCCCTTTCCCCGGTTCCTCTACCTCTGCTTTTAAGTTTAATGGAATATCAGCCAAATAAGAGGTGCTATCATTCAGTACTATATTTTTTATATTTTTTCAATATGAAAACATTGTGTCTACTCATGGAAAGTGCTTTCCAGGAATGTTATGTTATACAGAATAATGAGATATGTGTATCAAAAATATGTAGACCTTTTGTTGTTTTGCTCATCCTATATAACCTGTGAAATTTTACATTGAAATAATTAGGCGGCAATAAAATCTATGGAATAATTGACCAAGTCAAATGTATCTAATCTGCGTAAATGTATTACTTTTCGTTCGTGACATGGAAATGTTATTATGAAGGATGATCAATAGAAAATAGGAAATGAGTGAGATTAAAGAAAGTGAAATGGGAAGGAAGATTGAGAGAAAGAGAGAGTATTAGAGAGGGGGAAAAGGAGAGAGAGAGAGAGAGAAAGCGAGAGAGAGAGAGAGGGGAAGAGAGAGAAAGCGAGAGAGAGTATTATTATTAAAGGGATTGTTGTCTGCTTAGAGAAGAGGAAGAGATGCAAGATTGGAAGATAGTAAACTGAGAAGATTCAGAGAAAGAAGGTGAGAGGGAGAGAACTAGTACAAAAGGGATTATTATCTTGGTCAAAACGCACTTTGTCTAATAATGCCCAATATTAATATTGCATTGACTAATTCTATTTCGTTAATAACCAGCTTGTCTAATTACCTTTTGGTCCAAGTGCTACCTCACCAATGTTGTCTGATATCCTCTTTTTCTTGGTCTAACACCACTTAGTGAATTTCTTAAACAAACTGGTAATACACCCAATATTCGTTTTGAAATTAAATGAAAATGCAGACAGATATTTGGCAATGACACTAAGTTGTCATTAGACCGAGAGGGAATTAGACCAAATTGTTTGTAGACTAAATGGGCTTATTCCGTGTGGTATTAGACAATAGAATTGGGCCAACTGCTGTATGTGGATTTAAACCATTGAATTCACTTGGATAATGCATTTTAACTCTCAACTAATTTATATCATAAGAATAGAACAGAAATGGTATTTATTGCTCAAAAATCCACATGGCAGCTAAAAGCTGAATTACATGGAAGGTAAAAAGTAAAAAAAAACAAGACATTATTTTTAAAAAATTGTACATAATAAGATCACATCACAGTTCATTATAATGAATAAAGTGATAAGAGAGACAAGTGATTTATACTTTATGAACCACATTAAACATGGTGGCAGCGGTGGGATCTGAGTAAATTCATAGCTCGGTTTGGAGTGAATTATCTGTAGCGGACGCAGACCGGAGTCACACAATGAACTTACCAGGCCCATGCGTAAACATAATAGAGCCGCTTTTGTCCCCAGACAATTGGGCCCCGGAATGCATTCAATTAGATTTTCTTGGATCCGCGCCTGATTATTGACGACGGTCAAGTGATGAAAATGAGGAGTATGTAATTGTCATTGTTTGAAAAGTATTGCTTGTTACAGTCGCATCGTTCCGCTCCTTAGAATACACCACAAAACTTCATCTCATCATGGCTCCAACAGGTCAAGTCGCTAAGAAAGGATCCAAGCAGTCATTGCAAACAAAAAACATTGTTTTAATCATTGCAAGTCAATCTAGACTTTTGACATTCCCATTCCAAAATCCAATCAGATCATTTTCCGATGGTGACATATCAGTAAGTATGGAGTTTGATAATGGATAAATAAGGTAAACGTAAATGAAAGGACAAAGAGATGGGTGCAAAATAATAACAAAAGAATGCCACATTCTTAAATTTCGATAGTATGCACCATTTTGTAGCAGCTCCACCACTTCTACCACCATCATAATTTATCATCATTGATTTACCACTAGGGCCTATCATCAACACCAAAACCTCCATCGCCTCAATACATCATTGATCATTACAAACATCATCATCACCAACATCATCATAATAATCATCATCACCATCATTATCACCACCATCACTTTCACCATCAACACCATCACCATCAATGTCATCATCACCATCATCCTCATCAACTCCACCATCATCATCATTATCAACATCATCACAGTCACTATCATCATCATCACTGTCATCATTACAATCACCATCACCATTATCATCCTTATCAGCTTTATCATCACTATCACCATCAACATTCTCATTAACTCTATCCACCTCCTAATCATCATCCTTCTCAATAACATCATCATCATCATAAATTAGAGAAAGGACTTTTAAAAGTCTTTCCTCCAAGATCATAATATTAAATAATTTAATATGCATTCATGACATCACTATACATAAAGAAGACAAAATCACAAAGAATATTTACAGAAAATCTGTTTACCTCTTTATTTCATTACAATATTTAAAGTACAAATAATTAAATCCCTAAGTCACTCATTAGTAAATTCTGATATATAATGTTCTCAATTCTCCCAAGAGACTAATATTCTGTAAAACAATACAAAACATTTGTTGCTTTGTAAATGAGACATATGATCATTGTTTCTTGTTATAAACTTGAAAAACGAACCATGCATGAAAATGTTCTCATAAGTAACATCAGAATCGTAACAAGATATTATCTCAAACTCATCGTTTGAAATGTATAACCTACTTCTATCTACACTACTGATGTTTTCAGAAATTTTAGCAAATTTATCTTTTAAAATACAAATAAAACCTTAAACTATTAGTGAAATAAAAGTTATTTTGGGCATATAAGAAATAAATCACAATACAAAAGTATAAAGGATGATGAAAATAAAGAATGTCTTGATATTGTCCCCAAACAGCTAAGTGGTCTATTGTTTAATCACAATAGGATAGTAACATAAACATTTCAAGCACTAAATCTCATTGAGACCTTTTAAATTAGATGTATAATTCAAGATATTTTGAATAAAGCATTGCATAATGTTAGAGGTGGGCTATAAAGGGGTAAAAAAAGGGTCATGTTTCAGAACCAAGTTTGGCCTATCTTATTTTAAGCAGCTCGTTGCCCCTGATCGATATGCCACCAATTTTAAGAAAATCGGGTGAAAATTGAGACAGTGCGGGCCAAAAAATGATTTTAAGGGGCGTGGCCAAAAAATGCTGAGTCATCATTATTCAAAATTTGAAAAAAGCTGTAATTCTTTTATTAAAAGTGCTAGAAAGATGATTCTGGTGGCTATTTATATGTTTGTCAGTCTGATAAACTCCAATGGCAGTGTCAAAATTACAAAAAGTGGTGAAGAAAGTACTGAAAAGGGGAATTAGAGGTTTAACCCTTTAATTACCAGTAGGGTCTGTGAGGGCCCCCTAGACAAATTGTGTTGCCCAATCAAAACTGCCGCGTTTCAGTAAGGTCGTTTCATGTACACTTTCCTTACAGTCTTACCGATCTTTTGACACCAAGTTCATTGAAATTGAATATTCAACAAGAGAATTACTTCACCTTTCGTGGCCAAAGGTCAAACCGAAATTTGAGATTTTTGACATTTTGTGTACAAAACCAAATGGCAAGGTCAGATTTCCTATTTTACTCTATAAATCACAGGTAAATCATTATTTAGACTGCTTTTATTGTTCATTGAGAATGAACCAAATCTAAATGAAGGCCTGAAGTATTAAAATTCCTAAAACAATGGAAAACACAGATAATACACGTAAGAATAAAAACAATAGAATACATGTACATAAGAAATTCATAAAACAATGAAATACATAAGAATTATTATAGATATAGACTTTCTGTTACTTCAAATCATTATCTGGATCATTCTAATTCTGAATACATACAAAAACCAGTCTAAAGAATGATTTACCTGTGATTTATATAGATTAAAATAGGAAATCTGACCTTGCCATTGGTTTTGTACACAAAATTTCAAAAATCTCAAATTTCGGTTTGACCTTTGGCCACTAAAGGTCAAGTAATCCTCTTGTCGAATGTCCGATTTCAATGAACTTGGTGTCAAAAGATCGGTAAGACTGTAAGAAAAATATACATGAAACAACATTTCTGAAAACGCGGCGGTTTCAATAGAGCAACACAATTTGTCTAGGGGTGCCTCACAGACCCTACCAGTAATTAAAGGGTAAAAACTCTAATTCTCCCTTTTCAGTACTTTTTTCACCACTTTTTGCAATTTTGACACTGCCATTGTATTTATCAGGCTGATAAACATATAAATAGACACCAAGAATCATTTTGATAGCCCTTTTAATAAAAGAATTACAGCTTTTTCCAATTTTTGAAAAACGATGACTCAGCATTTTTTGGCCACGACCCTTAAAATCGTTTTTTGGCCCGCACTGTCTCAATTTTCACCCGATTTTCTTAAAATTGGTGGCATATTGATCAGGGCAACGAGCTGCTTAAAATAAGATAGGCCAAACCTGGTTCTGAAACATGACCCATTTATAGCCCACCTCTAATAATGTGAAAGCTTGTACAAGTGTTCCCTTTTACATTATTACTAATACATTTTTTGCAAGGTATGTTTAACTCATATGCAATAAATAGCAAAATAAAAGCTGGTTCAAGGTTTTTCCCAAGATAGCAACATATACTGTCCACAAATCATTTTTTTTTTTTTAACACAAAACCTAAGAAAGCATAGTACAATTCATATTTGGATATAAAAAATGACATTTTTCACTGATTTTAAAGGCCATTTTTATGTTACATCTTAAACCTTGTATATTATATATCTTTCTTTCATACAATGGAATCACATATTATGTTTCTTTCAATTGTAAAATCAAGACAATATATTCACCATATAATATCCTATGATTGCAAGCATGTGCTATATGATTGTAAAAATACACTATGATTGTAAAAAATGTGCTCAATGATTGTAAAAATGTGTTATATGATTGTAAGAATTTGTGCTATACGATTGCAAAGACATGTGCTATTAAGTGATTGTAAACGTACGCTATTAGACAATGGCTGCAATTTATTGTTGAAATAAAATCCATTGTTTGAATTAAATTCAATTCAACTTTAAAAAGCAAAAATTGTTAACATGAATCAGTGAATTTTATAGTAATGACAAACCTCTTAAAAGGAGATACTTTAAATTGGAATACATTAACAGGTTGGTCCATCCAGTCCTCTTTGAATAAATATGTCAAGGAAACATTATTAAAGGTGTACATCAAGCAAGGGTAACAAAATAAATATATAGATATGTGCACGATCCACATCGCTTCAGCCTATACTCACTCTATTTAAACTTTTATTTATAACATACTGTGGCGTAAATGTTCATCATAACTACAAACAACAACAAACTTCTACTGGCAGACCAGATTTAGCACCCACTTATATGGAGAGACCAATACTCTTTTTTTAAGGGGGGACTGACATATTTTCCATTTAGCAACCCTTAGTCTAGAGCAATGAAAACGATTTTCAATTTTTGTTTACTGAAAGTTGTCGTAACCCTCAGCATGATGAGCCAATATTTTGTGATAATGTAACAATCTCTACGTCCAAATTTAGTTTAATCATGTGCCAAATAAAATTTAAGAAAACAAGGAAAACAAAAACATACATGAATGTATATCTAAAATCCATGTGTTACAAAATACAAAATAAATTAAAAATTCCTTCTTTGAAAATTGTATATTATATCACATTCCAAAAAGGACCACAATTTCTATTCTATTTTGTTCTATTCAAATTCAATTTTAAGTGGCCATGCTCTGGGTGATGCTTTACAAAAGATTACTAAATCTGTGATATAACCCCCTGAACCCTCAGTAATTTTACAATAAAAGGCACAATCAATCATACTCTACCTTACAATTAAATTATGCATGCATAAAGTCTGCAAATACAAATAAAATTCAAGAAATACATGTACGCCTACATATAGCTGAAAAGAGGCTTGCTATGTAAAAAATTCATTGTGAATGTTAGTTTTGTTGCGTTTGATGTTATGGTTGATTTTATGTAATACAAACTTCAATATCCTTACCCAATAAAAAAAAAAATGTACATTGGTACTGTTATGGTATAATTGTAAAAGACTCCAAGCCATACAACAATAAATTACATTATGCACATTATTCCCATAATAAAAAGCACACATAAAGTGAAAATCATTCACAGATTATGATTGCTAGTACACACACATACAAAGGGAAAGGAAGCTAGCTTCCTGTAGTTACAGAACCCTCCAAATACAATATAAAAAGCAGCATTCCATACATTCTCATCTTTTGCATTTTGTAACAGCATGTCACACAGATTACTAAATACATAATTTTCTAGAAAAATCCCAAAACAGCTCAGAAAGAAAGAAGTAAACTTCCAATACATTGTTCCCCATTTCCTTACTGTTTCTTAGTCTATGCCTCATTCAGTTTACATGTATGCTTAATTGAATTTAGTAGAATATGAATCCTTCACATTTATGTGAAAGGGTGTCCCATAAAAAGCTTATTCTCGACCCAGCATATGCAAACCTGATATATGTGCTTGAATACAATAACTCTCATGTACACGTGGATGCCATTGGAGATTTCAAGCAAATTAGAAAAAAGCAAGACAAAAATATCATATGTCAACTGTTAACGGGTTTTAGTGCACAGTCCTTTGGGGCAAGTCCAAGCTATTTTGCAACTCTGTCCCACGCGTTACTGACGAATATTTGACAGTAACTGAATTATGACATGATACATCTCAATTATTTTTCATGTTTAGGATAAAGGTACAGAACCCTTCCCCAAAACTTGAAAAATAATTGAGATGTATCATTTCATAATTAAGTTATGGTCAATTATTCGTCAGTAACGCATGGGACAGAGTTGCGAAATAGCTTGGACTTGCCCTTTAGCATAGTTCAAATTAATATATATTTTTTATCACGTTTTATAATATATAGTGCATTTTTTGTTATATTGTACCCAATATGAAATTTTGGATGCTTCTGTATTGTACAATGTAGGTGCATGTAAATCTTTCTAGCCGACACCCATCTAACCCAAAGGGATCACTTTAATTAGTATCATGTTAGCTAATATGGCACACTCATTAGAATTCAGCCTATAATTCAATATATATATCAGATTTTACTTAGGAATTGTCAATCCAAAATATTGAATAAAAAGTTATCCTAAAGCATGTTGAGAAACGAATTAATAATTTCCAAGACTCATACAACTGTACATGTACAGTATGAACCTTCATATATTAATTGACATATGGATATAACATGATTTGGAAAAAGAAAATGTATACTGATACATTCTTTTAAAAACATTATTGCTACAAACAGCATGTTTGTATCATTGGAACACATGGATTGCAGATTTTTGAAAAAAATTGCATTTGGTATTAAAGTATATTCATAGAATGGTTACAAATTATCTTAATTTGATCTTTTAAAATTCACACCACAACCTCTGAATGAATTGAAAGCTAAAAATGGGCACCTATTCACACACATTGTTATACATTACGTGCTATGCGTACTTCATTCTCGGTCATATGGGGGACCACTTTGAGCAATTCCTCAATACCCTGTTTGACGGTAATGGTCGGTTTGAATCCGAGGTTGCGTATCTTGGCGTACGATACCTCATAGTCCCGTTTGTCCTTGTCCTCACCGCTGTTGGATGTGGTGATCTTGCACTCAGGGACAAGATCCTGAATGGCATCCGCAACGTCCCTCTTGGTCATGTTCATGGACTCATGGCCGACGTTGTACGCCTGGCCGCTCATGGTCTTGTAGTTTTCAATAGCTATGAGGAATGCCTTAGCAGCATCCTTCACATGTAGGAAGGTCCTTCTGAAGCTTCCCTGATAGAGGTCAAAGTGCTTCAAGGTGACAGCCTTGTGGGTGAGGTCGTTGATCAAGAGGTCAAGACGTAACCTAGGAGATATACCAAAGACGGTTGCTAGTCGAAGTCCAACACCCCCTACCGATCGGGTGAGCTCCTCTCCCTTAGCCTTGGTGCTTCCGTAGAGGGTCAAAGGACTAATGGGCGTTTCCTCGGTGCAGGTGCCATCGACTGCCCCGTAGCAAGAGCCGGTTGAAGCGTAGATAAGGCGTTGGTCCCGTCGAAGGTTCTTGACGATGTTAGCCGTGCCTGCTTCATTGATCTCTCTGGCTTCATCAGGGTCCTTCTCGCAGGCTGGGTAGCCGACAATGGCTGCCAGATGGATGACTACGTTACAGTCCTGCATCTCTAAGGCCAGTTTGTCATTGTCTCTGATGTCACCACGAACCACTTCCAGATTGGGTGATCCTACGATGGGTAGGATGGACTGTATGCCCCAGCTGAGACGATCATAGATCTTGACCTTGTGACCTTGAGCCAGGAGCATCGGTGCAATGGTGGTGCCCAGGTACCCTGCACCTCCAGTAATCATCACCTTCAGCACCTCCCCAGTATTGTTGTTAGATTCAGACATGACCTGTGAGTTTCCGTTTGATGACATGATGTGATTCTGTGAAAGATACAAGTAATAATAAATTTTAATTAAGAAAACACTTTGTACATTTTTTTGTTGTTTACATGTACAATTAAAATACAACAACCTTTTTTTGCATTCACATACATGGCAAATTGATCCTGACAGGAGGTTGGCTGTACTTGAAGTAATTATTATTGTTATCTTCCCGCTACAAAATATCATCTTCATAACTGTCCTTGTTATTTTTACAGACCAGTGGGTTCAACAAAGGAAAATGTGTAGCCAAATTTACACATGTAACCAGCCATGACATATATTCTAGGTAGGCCTCCACGCATATCATTAACAATATCAAACAATTATTGTCTGAATTGATCTTACATACACATTGTCTCATTTTCTCTCAAAATAAATGACTGCATCAAACAGAAAGTTAAAATTTAGCAAGTTAATCAGTTTTAAAAACTAACCTTGGAAACACCAAGGTGGATATTAGTATTGTATTAAAGTGTTACAGAAATCTAGCTATTGTTATTATTAAATTCAGGTGTTTGAAGATGTAGAATTATGAGTAGAGTAAGGGAAGATTTGGTCTAACATAAATGCAAGTGTTCTGCATGTTTAAGCAGCATGACTTTCATAATGTCAAAATCAAAAATTGTTTTTCTAGCCCCCTAGTAACTGGCATAAGAAAATTCAAAGAAACTAAAATCCATGGCGAGAATTGATAGGAAATGCCAAAATGAGAATAAATTTGAGAAATTATCATCAAAATTGGTTTTAAAAAAAATAAAGTTATAGAAGTTTGAAGTGTTGTTGAACTTTCTATTGGGTTCCGAAAATTAGCAAAATTGTTTCAAAATGTTTTATTTTGTTGAAAATTCTCATATTTTTCTTTTTGCAATTCCCTCCCCCCCCCCCCTCCAAGATTTTCCCCATTATCTTTCAAAGTGCGTGTTAAATCCTTCTGAGCTCATCATATATCATGGAAATATAAATTCACACTATATCATAGGTCAAGGTCAGAAGGAGACAATCAGAAATTTACAAGTACGATAAATATTAAGGGGAAAATTAATTTTGCCGACTAGAGGATTTGCACAAAAAGTACAATGAGAATTACAACGATCCATATTGGCAGCAGTTTTGAGTAGAATATTTAACAGAACATTGATCTAATACTTTTTTTTTTTTTTATGAAACTAGATGTTAAATTTTCCAATTATCAAGAGGAACAGGTGAAAAGTCTATTAACTTTCTACTTTGATGAAGCACCTCTTTCAAGAAAGCTACTGTGCAGTCATAATTTGCACCTTCTCGACAAAGCCACACCTATGTTTGTTAATAGATTCTAAAATGACAACATATTGTTAAACTGGTGGCCCATTTTCATACATTCCGGAACAATATAATCACTTTCACAACTGGACCACAAGTAGGACATTGTAGGTTCCAACACTACTAGTAGCTCAACAAATCCGTCAAAGACTCAGCTCTTAAAGAACTTCACAAAGAAACCAATAGATGTTGCACAACCAAATATAAAGATACCTGTTGAATCAAAGAATTACATCTAAGGTAAGAGTAATCCACTGCCTTTTGTATGGGAGTGTTTGCACACTCTTTATTGACCTACATGTACAAGATGCTTAGCTTTTTCTGTATCAATGGATTCAATTAATGCTTCCTGAAGCCCGATTTTATTTTCCCAATAACTGTAAGACCAGAATAAGACCACAAATGGTGATTTCAGGCCACAAATGGTGCTTTCAGGCCTTCCCCACCAGTGAAAATACTTTGTATTTTCTGATCTGGCATTGTGGGAATAAAAAGCAAGCTACCAATGGAAACAAACCACTTTGTAGTTTGGATATTTCTAAAAATTATGTGTCATAAATATGATTTTTGTGTTTCTCCTTTTATTTTCCCTCTTGTATATTATAATTCCTTGGTTTTCAATTCTTCTTCACTTTTATGATTATTCATGTATTTCTTCTTCTTTCTTTTCTCTATTAATCCTTTCTCGGACTGTACATGTATTTCTCAGTTCTATCCATTCCATTTATCTCTCTTTAAAAAAAAAAAAAAACATATTTCCTGCTTTCCATTCTTTTGACATTTTTTCACTTTTTTTCTCCCCCCCTTGTTTTAATCTTTCTTTAAGTTTTAATATATGTTTATTTCCATTCTCCTTTTGAATCTTTACTTGCATTTCCTTGAATGACCTTATTTTTAATCTATTATTTTCCTTCTGTTATCCTTAGTAGAAAATATTACCTCATTCATTTATATCCTTGTATATTCTAATTTTTCAAATTATTATCACGGATGATATTCACTCTTGGGAAAAAAAATATTCATCCCTGAGTCCAGGGGGGGGGGGCACCAAAGGTTCTCTGGCAAGTTTTAGATGTGGAGCCCTTGTTGGGTGTTGGGGTAGCTATGCCCTTAAAAAATGAATTTTTTCTTTTTTAATTAATGCAATTTTTTTTTTTTTTTAAACAAATCAATGATGATCGACATAAATAACAGATTACATCAAAAAGGTAGTGTTGGCTTGAAAGAAAATCGACTATCTCTACATAGGGAATCAATACTTAAATTTAGCTGATTCCTCTCTACCTATTACAACAAGGAGTTGATCCACTACATGTATTTCTGAATCCTCTCTTCTGCATTAACCAAGCAATTAAAACTATATGATAGAAACAAGCTTTACTATTTCTTTTACCAAGGATATGAGTTGTTATTCCTTGACTTAAACATCATCTTATTGTTGGTTGTATAAGTAGCACCACTATTTTAGTATCATGGCTTCTGGCTAAAAATTTTAGCAAAGAAGAAGCCTCAACCACAAATGTTACGTAATCAACTTGAGTTCTTCTAAGTTACCATTTAATCAATGGCCTTTTAAAAGTGATGTTTACAGATGGCACTCAAGATACATGTACTTCTTGGGTATCTTTCTGCAAACATTCCAATACAAAAGGTACATATGCACCTTGGAGAAATGTTTCTCCCGGGTCAATAAGGAATTGTTAAACTGGTAATCTTCAAAACTGAATGTAACTGGACTACTGTGTACCCTGTCCCTGATAGAAGCAGAACAAGAAAATGGAAAAAGAAAACAAGGAGGAGGAGGAGGAGGTGAAGGAGGAGGAGGGGTGAGAAGGGGGAGTAGGAAGAGGATGCTGAAGGAGGATTGGGATGGAGCGTGAAGGAGGGGGAGGGCGTGAAGAAGGGGGAGTAGGAAGAGGATGTGAAGGAGGAGGGGGGGAGGTGAAGGAGGGGGGAGGGGTGAGAAGGGGAGTAGGAAGAGGATGTGAAGAGGAGGGGGAGAGGTGAAGGAGGGGGGGGTGAGAAGGGGGAGTAGGAGAGGATGTGAAGGAGGATGGGGAGGAGGTGAAGGAGGGGGAGGGGTGAGAAGGGGAGTAG
This sequence comes from Paracentrotus lividus, assembly GCA_940671915.1. NCBI lineage: Eukaryota > Metazoa > Echinodermata > Echinoidea > Camarodonta > Echinidae > Paracentrotus > Paracentrotus lividus. The sequence continues at coordinate 86,323 of CALNVZ010001592.1, forward strand.
GAAGAGGATGTAAAGGAGGATGGGGAGGAGGTGAAGGAGGGGAGGGGTGAGAAGGGGAGTAGGAAGAGGATGTGAAGGAGGATGGGGAGGAGGTGAAGAGGGGGAGGGGTGAGAAGGGGAGTAGGGATGAGGATGTGAAGGAGGAGGGGGAGGAGGTGAAGAGGGAGGAGGGGTGAGAAGGGGAGTAAGAAGAGCATGTGGAGGAGGGGGGGCAGAGCGAGGTGAAGGAGGGGGAGGGTGAGAATGGGGAGTAGGAAGAGGATGTGAAGGAGGATGGGGAGGAGGTGAAGGAGGGGGAGGGGTGAGAAGGGGAGTAGGAAGAGGATGTGGAGGAGGAGGTGAAGGAGGGGGAGGGGTGAGAAGGGGAGTAGGAGAGGATGTGAAGGAGGATGGGGAGGAGGTGAGGAGGGGGAGGGTGAGAAGGGGAAGTAGGAGAGGATGTGAAGGAGGATGGGGAGAGGTGAAGGAGGGGGGAGGGTGGGAAGGGGAGTAGGAAAAGGATTGGTGAGGAGGTGGAGGAGGTGAAGGAGGGGAGGGTGAGAAGGGATAGGAAGAGGATGTGGAGGAGGAGGGGGAGGAGGTGAAGGAGGGGAGGGGTGAGAAGGGGGAGTAGGAAGAGGATGTGGAGGAGGGGGAGGAGGGTGAAGGAGGGGGAGGGGGAGAAGGGGGAGTAGGAAGAGGATGTGAAGGAGGATGGGGAGAGGGTGAAGGAGGCGGGAGGGGTGAGAAGGGGAGTAGGTAAGAGGAGTGGAGGAGGATGGGGAGGAGGTGAAGGAGGGGGAGGGGTGAGAAGGGGGAGTAGAAGAGGATGTGAAGGAGGATGGGAGGAGGTGAAGGAGGGGAGGGGTGAGAAGGGAGAGTAGGAAGAGGATGTGAAGGAGGAGGGGGAGGAGGTGAAGGAGGGGAGGGGTGAGAAGGGGGAGTAGGAAGAGGATGTGAAGGAGGAGAGGGGAGGAGCAGTGAAGGAGGAGGAGGGGTTGAGAAGGGGGAGTAGGAAGAGGATGTGGAGGAGGATGGGAGGAGGTGAAGGAGGGGGAGGGGTGAGAAGGGGAGTAGGAAGAGGATGTGAAGGAGGATGGGGAGGAGGTGAAGGAGGGGAGGGGTGAGAAGGGAGAGTAGGAAGAGGATGTGAAGGAGGAGGGGGAGGAGGTGAAGGAGGGGGAGGGGTGAGAAGGGGGAGTAGGAAGAGGATGTGAAGGAGGAGGGGAGGAGGTGAAGGAGGAGGAGGGTGAGAAGGGGGAGTAGGAGAGGATGTGGAAGGGGATGGGGAGGAGGTGAAGAGGGGGGAGGGGTGAGAGGGGGAGTAGGAAGAGGATGTGAAGGAGGATGGGGAGGGGTGAAGGAGGGGGAGGGGTGGAGAAGGGGGAGTTAGGAAGAGGTGTGAAGAGGACGGGGAGGGGGAGGGAGGTGAGAAGGGGGAGGGAGTGAGAAGGGGGAGTAGGAAGAGGATGTGGAGGAGGATGGGGAGGAGGACAACAACAGGGAGGAAGAAGATAAGATAAGATAGATAAGGTAAGATTTTATTCGTCTTTCTTTTTTTACATTCAGGTCTTACAAATCTTCAGTATAATCATAAAGCATTGTGACAGTAAAAAAAGAGACTAAACAAATTATGGTAGTATTTAAAGAAAGACAAGGAAAACCCCTAAAAAAAGCAGGGCTTGTAAAGTTAGGGTCCCCTTTGTGCCAAGTAAATAACTGTTACATAGAATATCTATAAATTAAAAACTAAACAAAACAACAACAATGACAAGATATAATTCATGGCATATAGGCATACATTATAAGGTGAATAGAGTAATGAACAAAATAACAGCAAAAAATAAGTGACACATATGGGGTAAAGAAAACAAGTTTACACAAGACGTGAAAGAAGGGAAGAAGGTGAGAAATGATAAGAGTAAAGATAATAAGACGTGACAAAAGGTTAAAAAAACATGAGACAATAAATGGGGGGGGGGGGAATTGGCTGACTCTCTGCAAAATATCCAGTTAGACAAAATACAAGATAATAGATACAAACAAAAGATATCATAATATTTTTCATTTTCAATACAGGCTCCTAAAGTAAAATAGAATATATATAGCGTAACTTAATATACAACAACTCACAAATAACAATTAAGAAGATAACCCTTAAGTGCACGCTGAAAAGTATCAATGCTTACTGAATAGGACGAGGAGAAGGAGGAGGAGATGGAAGAGGAGAAGGATGGAAATGAGGATGATGAGGAGGAGCTAACAGAAATAGGAGGAAAAAAGGATGGGAAAGAGGAGAGGGTCACGGAGGAAGAGGAGGGAGGGGAAGTAAGATAAGTTGAAGGAGGAGAATGAGCTGGAGGTCGAAGAGGAAAGGGAGGACGAGGAAAGGAGGAAGAGGATTGAGGATGGGAGGAGGAGAAGGAGGAGGAGGGAAGGACTGGGAGGAGACAAGTACAAACAGGAGAAAGATAAGTTGGAGGAGGAGGGGGTAGAAGAGATGGTGAAGGAGGAAAAGGGGAGGTAAGGAGTAATTGGAGAAGAGTCTGAGTCTGATGAGGGGAGGAGAAGTGAAAGGAGGATGGGGAGGAAATTGAAAAGTAGGAGGAAGAGGGGAAGGAGTAGTAGTAATAGTAGGAGAAGGAGCAGGAGGGGAGGAAGAGTAGGAGGAGGAGAAAATATGAAGAGGGGGAAGAGAGAGAGGAGGGGAAGTACGAGGAGGTGGAGGAGGAAGATCCCAGGGAGGAGAAAAGAAAGAAGATGAGGGGAGGAGGACAGAGACCAGAAGAAGCAGGAGGAGGAGGAGAAGAAGAATGAAGTGGAGGGAGAGAATGGGGGAGGAGGAGGGGTGATGAGTACAGGAAGGGGAGGTAAAAAATAATAATTTTTAAAAAGGAGGAGGAGGAGGAGAAGAAAGGGGGAGGAAGAGTAAGATGAGAGGTAGGAGGACGAAGAGAAGGGCAAAGTGGGAAGAATGAGGATGATGGGAATAAGGAGATGAGCTGAAGAATATGGGAGGGTTGGGGGCAGAGGAGGAGGAGGAGAAGAAGGAAAAGTAGAAGGAGTGGAAGAGAAGGGGAAGGAGAAGGGGAAGGAGAAGGAGAATGAGAATAGGAAAGGGAGAAGGAAAAAGAGAATGAGGGGAGGGAGTAGGAGGAAGAGAGTAGCAGTTCACCCATTTTAAGTACATCTACATACATGTACAGTGTACTGTTCTAAGAGTGAAAGGGCTTTATTTACAATGTAGGGGAGACTGGGGTAATTATGGCCCTGGGGTAATTATGGCCCCTTTGTCTTTTAGAGCTTATAATTCTTTGCTGCATTACACAATGATAATTTAATTTTTACACATGCCTAGCTAAACTCTTCCTACTATCATATGAGAAAAATAAGCCATTTACATGAAATTTTGTGCTTAGGGGAGCCTAAAATGTACGGCAATTACAATTCTGTTCGTTGAAAAGTGGCAAGTCTGCTTTTTTATGTAGGGTGTGATATCATTAATTAAAATCATTTAAGATGAAATTTTGATTGAAACTGAAACAATAGGAAGTAAAAAACACAACAGAAAAACTTCCACCTGAATATCTTCAATAGTAGAGCTGTAAAGGGGGATCAAATTGAAAATGTCATTTGGGGTAATTATGCCCCCCCAATGCATAAACAGTGGATAAGCGCAGATAAGCGTAGATGGGGACATTAACTTGTATGATTTTGTACATAAATATATGTATTGCTTTGATTGCAAAATTTCAACATTTTGGTTGAACCAATTATTGATTAAATCATTGTTGGTGGTTGATAAGTGTATTAGGAATACCCAACAACATTTATTTTACATTACCATCATTAATTAGCATAATATCTTTGAATTCATACAGTCATTACAATAGGGGCCATAAATACCCCAACCCGTGGGGTAATTATGGCCCCCCAAAGTTGTTAACATAATGGTAATTAATATGCAAATGAGAAGTAGCAGGTTTATACTTTCTTTTGTATATTATAGGTATATAGATTGATTGTATTTTTACATAATTAGAATATCATTGGACTTTTCATTTAATGGTAGTAATTTGAAATGTGAAAAAGGGGGCCATAATTACCCCAGTCTCCCCTACATGTAGGACAGGTATTTTTTATCGCAGTCTAGCACCCAAACTTCGCCTATGGTCTTTTTCTGGTTCAATAAATGCACTGTGATGTGCTTGGGTGGATGAATAAATGTCATTCTATTCAGAGTATTCATGATCATCAAACAACAAGGCCTAGTCCCCATTAATGAAGTCAAGGTTCCTTATTTAACAAGCAGTCATGGTTACAAAGCCAAAACTATGTAAAGTAGTAGTTTTCCATGTTACATAGTGCAAGTACTTTGCCATGAACAAATATATTTTAGTAATGCAAGAAATAACTACAGTCACGACTTGACACAAGAACCGGATCAATATTTTCCGCAAAGTTGAACTGTAGAATAAGACCCATTATGAGTTGCACAAAGATGGAATCTTTTAATGTAATATCATTACGAGAGGGGGCCTTACTATTATATCGTCGGCTTGGAGCCAGAAGGGCGCTGTTGCAGATCAAGGATGTTCCGTTTGGAGCCAGAAGGGCGCTATTACCATTGACTTTGTACAGTAATAGCGCCCTTCTGGCTCTCAACGGAACATCTATGAGATGCAATAACGCCCTTATGGCTCCCAACAGACGATATGGGAAAATCATTATTTTGAATATTTTTTTTTTAAAGAAACAAAAAGGAGAGATAAACAGACACTTAAGAAATCAGTTTTACATTGATTTTGTGAGAGCTGAAACCTGTAATATTTAACTCAAATTTCAGAAAACTGATACTTCGTACTTGCAGGGAGCTCTGGTAACTTGCGTGTATGTACATGTACATGTACAACCACCTGTCCTCAGAATTTCATGTCAGACTATTTTCCCAGCCAATACTCTCAAATTCTTAGTTTGAACACATCCCAGGCAAAAAACTGGACATTTGTGAAATATTGTACCCTGAAATACTTGAGCTTGGGTCTACTCCCACTACAATACACAGATACATGTATGTGTTGCAAATCTCCTGTGCCCTGGAAATATCTACTATAGTTCATTGCAAATTTTAAACAATATTACTACATGCACTGATATCATGTAGGGCCTCACATCTCAGATATTTGCAAGCCTTTTCACTCAAACCGTTTAAGTATGCTGATACTTTGTTTCTTGTATCTTGCATGGTCCCAAGCACCTCATTATAATGGGAGTGTACGGTAATTGTACTGCAATGCCCCCCCCCCTTCAAAGAACTAGTTAATCAATATTTAAACAGGTATATTGATTACTGATACATAACACTAGTTGTGCAAGTATGTACAGTAAATATTGATCTGCCTTTATATTGATTCTACGCTGTTAACTTGATAAAGCTTCTGCATGCACTTATTGATGTTTGCAGGTTCTTAAAAAAGCAACAGATAGTCTACTTGTTGTCTAATAATGAGAAAAGTGCCACATGTCATTTTTGTTGTCTTTTCCCATGCTTAGTGCAAAAAAGGATTATTTTTATGAATTAAAAAACATAATCATCTCTAGATGAGGTTTTACATCGCATTGGAGATACAGTTTGTTTTATTTTTTCATGGTTACTAGATCTCAAAGCCATGGTCTTTAAAAGTAAGACCTGATAACAAATATCAGTTGGTCTAGTCGAGTCTGAATATAGACTATCCTTCATTCATTATACATGTATGACTGTAGGAGTGAAACATTTTCATTTCCCACTCATGCCCCTTCCAAAATATCAACTTCAAGCTCAAACTGTACTAGGTGCTTAATTTTGACATTAACTGAGCAAAATACCAGAAAACATAATCTAACAGAAAATGTCATCCGTCAAGTGTACAATGTCAAAATTTCAGCTTGAAAAGAACTTCTGAATATCAATCAAGACTGTCCCAAAGTTTTTTAACATATTTTTTGTAATATGGTTGACATCTACAGTCTGTGTCAAATAAAATGGTACAAGTGGAAAACATTTTTTTATAGTATGAAGATTAATCACAGCCTGCTAAATTGTTTGGTATTTTCATAAAGCAGGAAGATCAGACTTTCACCTGCAATTTTTTTCATCACATTTGGTGTTGTACTTTTTGAAATATGACTAGTTTTTCGCACGCCGTTCCATGCCTTTGTGTATAGGTTTCGCATAATGGCCATGAAGTGCTCAATTTTGATTTGTTCCTCGTCGCACAAAATTTAGCATAACTTTTGTTTTACTAAAGCAAATTATACAGAACAAAGCGCATCAGCAGGGAAAATCTCTTGGCTTTATTTTGGTACCTCATACACACATTATTTGAAAATATTTCACACCTAAATTACTTTTTCCGACTGTACCATTTTTTTTTTACACAGACTGTATTCACATTTTTCACTCCAATTCAACAAACTGTAACAAGGTGTGAAAGAACAAGACAGCCCACGTCAGGCACAAAATTGAGAACAATGTTCAACAATACGAACGCCATTCATAGTTTTTGTGCAAACTCATTGTGAGAAAACTACTTATTTCAAAGGGACATACATGTACACCTGTGACTAAGTTCTTTAGTTCTTTTTTTTGGGGGGGGGGTGGGGGGGGTAAGGGAGGCGACAGGGACAGAGAACCTGAGCTAGTGAATTTTTACTTATCTACAACTCCTTGCTTTTATCATAGTTGTTCTACTACATTGCCTTGCATAGATTGAATGTAAATTGATTACTAGCAATCTATACACAACAAAAAAGTACATGTAAGTCCCCCCCCCCTAATCAAAATTATGTAACTTTTGAACAGGATTTTTGAGCAAAATAATTGGGAGGGGGTTTTCTACACTTATTGAGTACCTTCTTTGAAAAAATGACATCGATCCCCTGAGACATGCATGAGTGATCAACGTTTAAAGCAAAAATGGACATTTTCAAAAGCCACAAGGGTCATTTTTTGGCCTGTAAAAATAAAAATTTTCTAAAATTTTCTTTTTACCTTGTGTTGAATCGTTTGGGTGGTTTTATCATCCAAAGATTAACCATCCAACACCAATCCCGATAAACTGCACTATTTTTCACGGATGAGTGAGCACAATTTTAAAAGTTATGTTTAGACCTCTAAAAATGGTAAAATCCAACAATTTTATTTAAAGAATTGCCATCAGATATTATCATCAATGTGATCGACACATTTTGTGAGAACATGAGCACTATTCGTCGTGTCATGGACGAGCGAGCACACATTAAAGGTGAGTTTTGTGACTTTTGTCATGACAAATTTGCCTTTAATGTGTGTTTATTCATGCATTACGCTACGGTTTTATCTCATATTTGCACATAAGTTAGTCGATGAGTGTATAAACATAACTGCCAAATGTTATTGCTCAACACCTTTTTGTTAAAAAGTTCCAGGATGTTGATTTAGGGTTTGTTTTTGCCTCAAAATTGTACACAACGTCAATGGAGAGAAAATAAAAATGTCAACAAAATTGAAATTCCGCTTAATTTCATTAAAATTCTTTTGTTAATTCTACTGAGAGTTTTTTCACGAAACTTGGCACACAACTTCAAGGTGGTACTAACTAACAGGAACAAACGCTAAATTGAGAATCTGAAAAGGCACGGGGTAGGGCTAAAGCTCTGAAATTTCTTCTTATTTCCATATTTTTAATATCTTCTGCTCACTGAAGCATAAAACACTGAAATTTTCATGAAACTCGAGTCAAATGAACTATCCAAGAAGGTCTGTGACAATTATCCAAAGGAAGCAACTGCATTTTAGTCCACAAACGACAAAATGGCTTTTCACATACTGTATGACATGTTGATTGAAGCGTGAATTTTTGATAAAATGCAATAGCATGATTTGAAAAAATTTATTTGACATACATATAACAAAACATTGTTGATAAAATGATATTCATCACACAAAAGGGAACAATACTTACCTAACAAATTTAAAAATATTCTTTTTTGTTTTTATTAAGTGTTCATTCAACCGTGAATTGATTGATGTTTTTTAAAGATGCACGTTCCTCATAGTGTAGAGGGAGTTCAAAATACGTACGCGGTAACGGACTTTGCAAGCTGCCCATTCATACCAACGATGTGCGACTCTTACGCAGTGGTCCAAAAACCGAAAGCTAGAACGCCTGAACGATTGCCGAAGTCATGAGCCAATTCGTTATCGGCATTGATTCGACTGCTCGCTTGCATATGAGAGAACAGCATGTATATGTGCAAGCGAGAAGGTAGCGACATCTCAATATCCGAACACTGATACAGTACGTGCTCTATACACACACACACACACGCTTGTACGCTAATCGGACTCACATGTACAGCGCGATCGCGATTGGCTGGCCTGTGTTTGCATAAAACTTAACTGTATGCAAATTAAGTCATGCTCTTCGCGAATACTTCGTGGAACAATGGCGGCTTGCACACAGAATCGCATCTTCAGTCCTCGTTTTAGCTTAGCGATGCTCGTGCAGGATCGCCTTTAAAACACTCTTCCAGATTGCGAAATCCGTCATAATCAATAATTTTTCAAAGTAAAATTGTGTAAAAAATACAGTTTTTGCAAATTTAAACTCATGCTCATCCAACCGTGAAATTTAATCCAAAAGTCATTTGATGTGTTAGAAATTAAGTACAACAAGCCTTCAGAACACATCTTTTGTTGAAAAGTTTGAATTTGTTCCGATATTATAGAATTAAAGTTATGAAACTAACCTTGTGACTTTTGAAAAGTGACATTTTTGCCCTTTGACTGTGCTCATTGAAGCATGACTTAACAAATTTCAGTAATATTCACTAAAATGGAAGCTGATAAAATTACCTACAAGCACATGTAATAAAATTCGTAAAATTCCTCTTGGTTAAAAAGTTATACCAATTTGATTAAGGGGGGACTTACTTTTTTTGTTGTGTATACTTTGACAATTGTTTACTGTTTGCTAACAATCAATCTAAACTCCTGAAAGTTTAAAAATAATTTGATTTTCTTATTAAAGAAAAAAAAATGAATGTCTACTTCTTTATCTACAGTTACTTGGCTTTGTCGATGTGATTTTAAGTCGAAATGGTGAAATGTCCAGTGTATGTAAATGATGGCAACAAAAATTATATTACCAAATTAAAGTTGAATTGAAAAAAGGTATGTTGTCATGGCGTAATTCAGTTACCAAGACGTCATTCGCCATGTCGTCATGCATGCTGACATATCATTTATAGAGGAACTGGACTATGTCCTCGATCAGCATCTTCTGACTTGCTGTAGAGACTGTCTGTAGGCCTATTAGACCTCTACAAAAAAAATAATAATGATAATAAAATAAATAAGAAAGCTTTCATAATGATAAAATTGTCATCTCCTTCCAAATACCTATGAAGTTGTTTTAAAACAAAAAACTAATTTAAGTATAATTTCGGGGATTTAAAAAAAAATTAAATCTAAATTTCAGTCAATTTGATCATCAAATTATTTACCCCCACCCCTCCACCTTTCACTTTTTGCATTTCATCTGGAAAGTCTTTAAATTACTGTGCTATTGGAAAATTAATTCAAACTGAAGTAGATCTAACTTAGGCCTAGATCTAAAAACCAGTTAAGTTTTTAAAAAGAATACAACAAAGTCAACAAAAAACTGCTGAAAAATGAAACTGAAAGTTTTTGAAAGGAACTGCTTATTCAATTAAAGGAGGGCTACCAGAGTCAATCCTATATAGCATCCTATAAAAACAAGTGAACACTGATAAACCGATTGGTCAGTCACCAAGATTTATTGGGGGAATCCCCAAATTGGTCAACGACACACCCATCGAAACTAGTCAACCCTGACCTCAGCAGTATCCAGACCACTGCGTGCATGCGGGGGAAACACCGAGCTCAGCGACCAGCTGGACGATCATGAGCTCATTCATTTTCAGTGTCGAGCTGCCAGAAATTCATCTTATTTTGTCTATCTTTATCCACTTACTTGCAAGCGGGGACGTTTCATAGGCGGTGGGGACAGTACTGCGCCTGAAGAGCATCCTGGCGATCCCATTTCTAAAAATGAACCTTTCCGTAAATCATGTCTAACTGGATTACAAATGAGTCGCTTTCCCGTGCCCATATTGCATGATGCAGCACCATTTTTACTGCAGGCCATCTCCGCACCATTAGAAGAGCACAATGAATTTCCAGGCATCCTCGAATTTTAAGTTGAACAAGATGATGGTGTGATGGTATTGTCTGACTCAGATCACTTCTTACAATATTTATGACAATCTCCGTACGCTTATTTTCTGCTCAACATCCCGAATCCGTGAAACAGTAGATACATAACCAGTTTCATTTCCCTATTAGGCTATTGACTTGTAAGATTTCATTCAATCATCGTTCTCAACAACATGAACTGCATGTATGCATGATGAATGGGCGATCAAATCGTGCACACAAAATGAAAATTATTATCACATGCGCATGCACACACAATAGTACACGTGGGTATTCCGTAGTCTTTATATACGCCGTACTATTACATTATTTTTCATATTTTTCTGATTATTCATTTATCAAAACGTTGTTAGAACCAAGATGTCACAAAAATAATACGCATGTTCATCCTTTGATGAATCCACTTTATAAATAAAAGAATACCCTTAAAGGAAAAGGTTTTATACAAACCTTGATATGGAATTAATGTCTGATATTACAGACCAGCAACGACAAACTATTATGCAACCACGTCACAGAATAGAATTAGAAAGAAAGTCGCTCATAAAGTTACGAATGACTTTACGAACGACTTTATGCTACAGTCACACAGACACTTACGTATCGATACGTCCGTTTGCGTCCAAATATTATTTCATCTTCTATTCTATCATTTCTTATGTATTTCTTTGTTTTACTGGATGAACGAAATTATCAATATTTCCACTGCTGATCCTATGACGGGTAGGCATCAGTGGGCAGGGGCGTAGACAGCGGGGGGGATGGGGGGGATGCATCCCCCCCAACTCAAAAGGTGGGGGGGATGGCATGTACAATCATCCCCCCCACTTTTCATGGGTGATATGTATTTTTTTTAAGGCTGAATGGGCTTTGCACACTCCTTTTTCTTCCACGGAGCTCTAAAATTTTCGCTCGCGCTTCACGCTCGCATATTATTATCATTATTATTATTATTATTATTATTATCATTATTAAATCTAGATTAATTATTTCTATATCTATTATATATTTATTTAGGCCTAGGCCTATACTTATGTTATTATTTCCAGGGGAATTATTTTGTTTTTCTCCCTAGAGTTTTATTTCTATAGTCATTTACCCTATAATGTTTATTTTAATTGTATTCATACTTATAATTGGTATTTTCAAATAATAATATTTGCAGAGGTGTATTAGAGGTGTAGGCCTATGCAGCTCTCGGTGTATTTTGCAGAAATAACCCCTTTGTGGATACGAAATCGGGCTCAGGCCCTAAATTGCTTCTTTTTTTTTTTAGCTCGCGCTTCGCGCTCGCTTACAGGAAATGAAAAGTTTGGCAACATAACCTCTCTGGTACGGCATGTTTGTTTAATTTTTTATTTTTATTATGCAAGCCTTGTATATTTGCTGAGGTAATGTCGCAACCCCCAAAAATCGGCCCTTTTTTTTTTTTTAGCCCCTTCTTTTGTGTGTATAGATTCAAAAAACACTTCTCGTTACCTCAAAATTTTCCGTCGCGCGTACGCGCTCGCCTGGAATTGTAATGTTGCTAAGGAAATTGGTCGACATACCCCCTAAATCGCCCTTTTTTGCCCTTTATGTTGTAGGCCTACAAGATTTAAAAAAAACCCCTCTTGTTTGCCTCAAAATTTTTTCTCGCTCGCGCTTACGCGCTCGCTCTGGAACGTATATATTTGCTGATGAGAATTCGATACAACCCAATATACGGCCTTATTTGCCCCTTACTTTGGTGTGTGATAGATACAAGCATAAACACAGGCGTCTCGGTTTACTCTCATAAAATTTTCCGCTCGCGGCTTCGCGCTCGGCCCTGAATATATATTGCTGAGGAAATTCGGCCAGACCCCCTCGCCCCCCTCAGCCGCTTTTTTGCCCCTTCTTTGTGTGTATAAGATTCAAAAAACACAGTTTCGTTTACCTCCCAAAATTTTGGTGCAATATGAGTCCTGGACCACGAAATCATCCCCCGCGCCCCCACATGCGACGACCTGTCTACGCCACTGTCAGTGGGGATCCGCAGAAAAGAAAATAATTTTTGGACGCATCGAGACGTAACTATACGTAAGTGTCTGTGTGACTGTATCATTACTAACTGGAAAATGTTCTTGCTACACTATCACACTCTCAATCATTTAGCACAAGAACTGGGAGGCATTTCATTAACATTTCTTGTCTGACAAGTTGTCAGAGGAAATATTTACTTGATTTTGAATGGCTCAGTCAGAAGCATTGTGAATATCGGATAAAATATATCCGACAAGTTCTTTTATGAAACGCCCCCACCCGCCCCGCCATATTGCCACTAAAATATACCCCTTTTGACCATAAATGTTATTCCTATTCATTTTGTTCGGACGACATTTTCCAGAAAGAGAAAACCCAGATAGAGCCCCAGCTCACAACAATACATGAAACATGTGGAAAATATTTTTTCCTCTTTGCATGGAGCATTTAATTCAACGTATGTCTACATTACATAAGCCCATTTAAGGGGCGAAAAACGATGTCATCACACGGGTACAAATTGGCATGCAATACACGGACAATTAACTCAACAAAAAAACAAAACAACAAAAACAATTTAATTCAATAAAGTTTGAATTTGAATTTGAACAACAACCGACAAAATAAGTAAACCTCAAAACACTGAATTATAAAAACAAACATAACAAAGTCAGCAGTAGGGTCTGATCAAAATATTGACTTTTAAAAACTGTGTTAGACATTCTTCTTCTTCTTGTTGGTGTTGTTGTTGTTGTTGTTCTTCTTCTTCTTATACTGTGCATAACCACCTATGAGTATACTCGCACAACCCGTTGGTTTGTTTTCAAGCGTAAAGACATGCATCTTCAGCTGCTTAAAAAAGTATAATGTACAGAATAAAAAATATTGGATGTATGTAATGTGGTATACCTGAAAACGACGCTCCTGATCCTTTATCCTGTTATTGTTTGAGACCTTTTTAAAGAAATAGTGCCCCGGCCCTAGATAGCCCCAGGCCAATGGAACATAGCTATTCAATAAGTTCACAATGCTGATACTTTTGTTGTGAAGATCACCTATTTCTTTTATTTACTATGAGCTCATATTTTCCAGGTTTTTGCCTTTTGAAAGAGGAGGCTGGCCCCATCAAGATCACGATCCAGTCTGAAAGAGCTTTATAAAAATGAAGCACTCTGAACTTGTTCTTAATAGAACTTTTTCGTCATGGCATTTTGTACCGGAGGCGTGTTATGACAGTTCTACTCCAAGAGCTATTGTGGGGAACAATTTATTTATGAATTATCAGGCGCGGATCCAGAGGG